>CM071936.1:65395331-65646987 GCA_016081115.2 Rehmannia glutinosa
ACTGACGTCCCATTGAGAAGCACTGATATTCTGGACGATCGAGACCAAGAAGCAACAAATCATCAAGACTCAAATTCATCAAATCCAGCCAAAGCGTGCGATGGTCAATATGATTACATAAACCATGAACCAATCCAATATGAAAAGTCAGAGAACCACACTGAATCTGAAGAACAATACACTGAGATGAAACCAGAACCTGTTGTAAAATAGAGATGCCATGATTACAGAAAACCCAAATATCCGCCCGACCATTAGAACGAAAATTTTGAGTCACAAAACTCAAACCCAAACTAGTCTAATAAGAATCCGAAATCGAGATAATGTCCACCTTAGGATAACAAATAGCCAATAAATATGGTTTATGCTTATAACATAAAGCCTTAAGAACATTACGAGAAGAAATGTTCCCAATACCCCAGATATCTAGAAGATGCAATTCATTGAGAAATAGGTGGGGAAACACCTCGTGGTGAGCGCACGGAAGTGTCAGTAGTAATATGGTCCTTAGGATCAGACGCATGAGCATTAGAAACATCGTCAGCGTAGTCCGCCCAACGTTTAGATGCTGCAAAATCTAATTCCTTAGGCCCTGTAGAATCCATAATAATCGTGAGGTCATGAATAGCTGGAGATGGACCCTGAGTAACAGACTGATGCATCCGGGACTTGGCCGTATCGAGGGAGCTATCCTGGAATGCTCTGCTAAGAGTGCGAATAGGCTTCTCCAGGGGATGTTGTATCGTTAGAGGCAAACTACGAGAGTCAGATAAGGCAACAAATGAGCCAGTGTTAGAGACCGGGGGCCTAGGGACCGGATTACGAGTAGGCAGAACCGGAGGGGAGTCCGGAGAATGGGACTCAGGGTTATCATTCATGGCAAGAGCCTCAAAAGCATTACCAAGATGAATATCATTAGGGTAAGTAACTATGACACGCGATGGAGATCTAGCCCGCATAGTCGAACACGTATTTTCCATTGAGTTATCAACAGCCTTGCCCTTGTTCTTGGCCTGAGGCACTAGACGATAAATTTTGCAAACTCTGGAACGCCCTCTTTGAGAGATAGGGCATCCATCAGGGGCTCTGGATTGTCCCTACTGCGAACTAGCACGTTCTTCTAGAGTTGAGGACCTCGTAGAGGTAAGACGGCAGGAAGCGATCGAGTGTCCCATAATATTACACTTAGAGCAGAACTCAGGGAGTTTCTCATAGCTAACCGACACAAACGAACACTGACCAACCCATTCCACCTAATATGATCTTCCAACGGCTTTGCAAGGTCTATGTCAACCGACACATGAATAAAATGATCAAGGGAACCATCTAATGATCGCTAATCAATTTGAATCGGATTACCAATAGCACTGGCGATCCCCAAAATAGTATTGGGATCCCAATATTCCAAACTAAGCTCAAAAATTCAAACCCAAACACTTTGTGCAATGGAAGTGTGAAGCTTGTAAGGGTTGAATTTGAAACCGAGGAGAAAGGCGAATAGTCCCCGGGTTAAGCACCCAATTGATACGTAACTGAGCACGGGATCGATCATGCGCATTAGAAAATTTAACATAAAAATAGCCCTTGCCCAAGGGAATTAGTTTCCAATCATTTTTAATGCCCCATAGCTCAAAGCCGTTTATGCAAAAGCATAGTAGGCGGGCTTGTTACCCTTTCCCAAAATCACCCGCCCAATCAAAGAGTAAGAGAATTCGACGAGGCGTTCTTTGGAAAATGTTTTCATCAATAGTCACAGAATAGTAATCTCCCTTCCTTACGAGGTTTAGGGATAGAATTAATCTTGCCCGAAACTATATGAGAAAATGAAGTAAGATTACCTAGGGCCTGGGGAAAAGTTGAATCCATAGGATGGGAATTACCTGAAATAACTTTGGCAAAAGTGTTATCCAAATTATTATTAGCATTATGAGCCAAAAGTCGGGGGTTCGATTCATGAGAGGAGGTCATTGTAGAAGAGCTTCCAGCAATCTGAGCAGCATCTTTGGGAGGGCATGCAGGAGGAATGCCATGAAGATGGCAGACAGCAGCCCAGGGGTCATCATCACCCTAGGAGAGGGCGGCCCAGGGGTCATCATCACCATAAGAGCCCACAAGGGGGCCAGCCCCCCATGGCATGCGGCTGCCATGGGGGGAAGCAGAGCGGCCACCCCCTAAGTTGTGGCAATGGGTGCCGCTGGGGGTCCAAGGAGAGGGTGATGGCATGTGACTTGGATGGCTGCAAGTAATATTCCGGGGCCACCAAACCCAACAATTGAGATGCCATAGAAACTTCCTTGCAGGATGAAGGAGACGATGTCAAACAGTTTTGGGATACCACACCATGCACATCTAGGGTTTTGGATGAGTTGGCCGAAGGAGAAACCGTAGGGTGAGATTTTGTACGACCACAATCAAAATTCGAAGTGAGACCGTGAAGGAGCAAATCCGCCATAGCAAACACTTGATCGTTTTTTCATTTTTAGGGCAAGTATCCAAGCTCGAGCTTGACTTGGCCTCTAGACCATCGCGCCCGAGGTGTTTGGAGTGTTTGCTTGAGCCGAGCTCTAAACACTTGATCTTTTTTCTCTTCAACCCATAGCAAACAGATCTCAATAAGATTTTCGATACACTAAGCTCGTTTTGAATTTCTTTAAAAAGGTAATTGCATCATTGCATACATAAACTTATATTCTATGGATAGTATTTCTTAAGGTTGCTGACATTCCATGCCCGAGGTAACTTCCCGTTCAGCTCCTCCAACTCGTAAGCTCCTCCAGCCAAAACCTTGATCACTCGAAGTGAGCCCTCCCAATTCGGGTCTACCTTGCCTTTATTCTTGTTCGCATCAGCCCTCCTCAGAACCAGGTCTCCCACTTGGAAATTTCTCATCATCACCTTTCTATTATAAGCCACACCGATTCGCTCCCTTGTCCTTTCCATATGTAAAAAGGCCATCTCCCTCTTCTCGTTGATCAATTCCAAAGCCTCTCGTGCTAACATCTCATTCTCTTTCCCCTCAAATGTCTTGATTCTATGAGTCTTCATCCCGATCTCTGTCGTATTACCGCATCCATCCCATAGACCAAACTAAATAGACTCTCACTAGTGGCCTCCTTCGGGTTCATTCTGTAAGCCCACAACACTGAGCTCAGCTCTTGCACCCAAGCTCCACCAGCTCTTTCCAGTCTAGTCTTGAGCCCCTGCAACAAGATTTTGTTAGTCACCTCCACTTGTCCATTAGCCTGTGGATGGGCTACCGATGTGAAATGCTGATTTATTTTCATCTCTTCGCACCAAGCCTTGATACTAGCCCCACTAAACTGTGTTCCATTGTCTGAAACAAGGACCATTGGCACCCCAAATCGGCAAACAATATTCTGCCAATTGAACTTCATCATCGCATCCTCGGTTATCTTTGTCAGTGCTTCAGCCAAAACCTACTTACTGAAGTAATCAATCGCCACCAAAAAAACTTTTCGCTATCCCGATGCTGGAGGGAACAGTCCCACAATATCAATCCCCCATTTAGCAAAGGGATAGGCCGAACTCACGGTCATCAACTCCTCCGTAGACTAATGTATGAGCAGCGCATGCACTTGACATTTTTAACAAGCCTTCACCAATTTTTGGGCCTCGCTTTCCAGATATGGCCAAAAATATCCTGCTCTCAAGACCTTCCTGACCAGAATCCTGACTCCCATATGGTTTCCACAACACCCCTCGTGTATTTCCCTCAGCACATATTCTCCTTCTGTTTTACCAAGACACCTTAGCAACGACATCCCAAACCCTCTTTTATACAACCTCTCTCCAATTATACAAAAACGAGTTGTGCGAATTTTTACCCGAGAAGCTTCCTTCCTGTCCTTGGGAGGGTGTTTGCCTTCAAATACGCCATGATAGGAGTCCGCCAATCATCTCCTCTTTCAAGTCTTCCCTGAGGTGACTTCCGATTTTGGCAACCTTGCTAGGGTCGCCCGGGGACCAACTCGACGGTCAAAGAACTTCTCATTTAGCATTACATGCTCCATCGGATCCTCATCTAATTTGATGAGTTTCTCCTTGCCCTTACCGTCATCATGAGCTCCCCCCTCTCCGCCATCCGGAGACTCTCTACGTACAACTTCCTTGCCATGTCTTGATCTCCTCAACTTCTCCAACATCATCATCCACTCGGGAACTTGATCTTGAGGTGATACATCGAAACAATGACTGGAAAAGATTAAGGGAAGGCCTCTCGATCATCACATTATATGATGATGGTGCATCCACCACTAGAAATCGCACCATCCTAGTCTTCCTATGTGGCTCTTTGCCCGGTGAGACGAGATAAAGTAACCATTCCCACGGTGAATCGAACCCCTAGCAAAACCAACCAGGAGACGTATCCACCATCTCGAACTCTACCTGCAAATCCATCTGTGTATAGCATTCATAGAATATTATGTCAGTGGAGCTACCTGTATCAACAAAAACTCACTGGACATCGTAGCTTGCTATGGTTGCTGTGATAACAAGGGCATCGCTATGCGGAGCCACGAATCCCTGGCTATCCTTCGGCCCAAACTGAATATTCGGTCCCACTGACACCTGCTCTACCCTCATTCATTCTTGATCACGTTCCGCAGTAGCAGCCCCAACATAGCTCTTCCTGGCCCGTCGCCAGACGGACCCCCTATAACCATCTGAATCACCCCCTTCTGCGGTGGCAGTGGGGAGAGATTCCTTTCTTCCTCCACTCTTTTCTCGGGCTCTTGCCTCTGCTGGTAATTATTCTGACCCCTCCGGTTATTACCCTTAGACCTCCTTTTATTCATATACACAAACTCCTTCGGATGACTTGCCTGGATCAATCTCTCTATCTCATCCTTCAGATGGGTGCACTGATCCGTAGTGTGCCCATACTCATTGTGGAACCTGCAAAACTCTTTGCACTTATCCTTCCTGGGTGTCTCAACATAGGTTTTCGGCCACTTCAAGTCTGGATGGCGCTCAATTGCCATGAAGACATCCCCCTGGGGAGCCACCAGGGGGTGTATATTTCTCATACCTACGCCTTCCCCCATCAGGTCAGGTTTCGGGAGGCTAGGCTTCTTACTGGGAGCTCTTTCATCCCTATCATCCTTCCTCTCCTTTCTTTTATCCCCCTCTTCACGCTTCATATTCCTAGCCTCCTCCAGATTGATGTATTTTTCAGCTCTCGCCAGGAGCTCATTGAAAATGCGCACCTGCTCTATCACTAGGGACTCAAAGAAGTCCCCATCCTTGGGGCCTTGGGCAAGGGCATTAGCCAATATGTCGTGAGTTGCTGAGGGCACCTCCAACTTTGCCTCCGTAAACCTCTGAATGTAACTCCTCTGGCCCTCGTTGTCTCTCTGTTTGATGCTAAATAAAGTAAGCGGGGTTTTCTTGTACCTCATACAGCTGGTAAAATGGTACAAGAATATAGAACTGAATTCGTCTAAACTCTTCACTGAATTCGGCAACAACTGACTAAACCATTCTTTGTCTTTGACTTAGTCAGCATGGTCGGAAACACCGACACATCACCCCATCAGAGAACCTGTGGAGCACCGCATCATTCTCAAAGTGGCACAGGTGATCCTATGGTCCAATGGTGCCATCATACTCAAAACTCAGCGCCCGATATGGGGGGGAGTTCATCAGCCATAATATCCTCTAAGAAAAGTTCTCCTCCTCGATCGGCCTAAGTCACCTCCAGACACCTTCTTCTTCAACTCTCTCACCTCCCTATGCAGATCATCCATCTTCTCGCTCTAATCCGGATCCGTCTCCGTGGCCATTTGAGTAAAGGCCGCGGAAGCACTCTGTTCCTCCAGCACCAGCGCTCTTCGCCCCCGCTCTCCCCCAGCCGGGGGAGGCCTCATCTCATGCACCGGTCCAGTATGCGCCGCCACTGCAAGCTGGAAAAATTCTCTCATCCAGCTACTCACGGCCTCTTCCACAGCAGCCTTATTGAAAGAAGGCATCTGCTGGAAGAAATCGGGTCCCAAATCACCTTCGCCCATCGTAGCCACGCCGGGAGGAGGGCAATCAACTCTAACACCTGGTGCATGCGGAGCACGCGCACGCGCACGCTCCCCATTCACCATTTTAGGCATCTTAATCGGAATTTCATCCAGATCATCCCCCAGATTCCATCGTACATCTTCCATAGCTACCCTGAACTCACGTCTTAAAACTCAAACTTCCCATAGACGGCGCTAATTGGTCGGTCTAGGAATGCACTCCGTCCAATAAAACCAAGCTCTGATGCGCGATTGACCTGAGGCCTGCAAAACCACCATTAGAAAAGTAGGAAGGGTTTTAAGCATACCCACTCCGACGCTCAAGTCAGCATCGCTCTAGAGAGAGAATATATGAAATATAATAGTATTCTAACCTGAGGCGCACCCTTTTGTGAGTTATTTTTAGGTTTGACAATAAGGGTTGCATGCCTTCTAAGCCACGCTAAAATCTAGCTAAATACATGGGCTTAGGTTAATTATATATTTTGGGTCGTGCACCTCCCAAGCCCAATAGCTCGGGAGGCCCTTAAGTTTACTCATTATAGGGGCCCAACCCACTTAGATCAGCAGACCCTTAATCTTGTCCCTTGATTGGGCCCAGCCCACTTATGTCGGGCTTACCAAGCCCAGAGCTCGGTCTTCACAAATCCTTAAGCCCAATCATGGGCTTCATCTAAAAGCTAGGTCTCTATATCAGATATCGGCCCTGTCGTGAGAGGTAGGCCCAATCGCTTTAAGCTAGCTTAATTGGCCCTTCTCTCTTGGTCGGGATGGACCTTCCGGTTGGGCTTTGCCCACCAGACTCTCACTATGATCCCAAGTCCATCCGGATAGGTCGGTCCAAATAAGTTCTAATCTAGTACCATAAAAAGAAAACCATAAACAAAAGCACAGAATGAAAACTATCTAATAAATCTACATTGTGCTCGTCCCAACATAGTCATCCGTGAGCAAAGAAAATGTCTGCGGAGGGGCACCCACCGATTGATACGCTGAATACTTACTGAGTTGGTCCGCTACTCGACTTCCTTCCCAGTAAATATGTGAAATTACAAAGTCCATCTGAGATTTTTATTTTATTTTATTTTATTTTATTTTATTATATTTAGAAAAAATGCTCTCTTCTCTCTCTTCTCTAAAACCCTAGAGTCATCCCCTTCCATGGAGTCGTCCCCTTCCATGGATTTTCCGGCGGCTTTTCCCAGCTTTGGTGTGGCGGATAAGGCATATTCCATCGTCTCTTTCAGCCCCTTTATGTTCTCCTATGGTTTTTTCGCCCCCAAAAACAAATCTCCCCTCCATTGTTATCAGGCCGCTGTGATCCATGCTTATGATGCTACCAACATGTTGCTTGATGCCATTGTGTCCCTTCTAGGCGGACGCCATTGCTGCCACATGCCTTCTTGGTGGTTGCAACCAATTCATCCCCCATGGTGGTCCCAGATTCACATGCCCTGGTAGTTACAACAAACTTGTCTCCCATGGTGGTCCCAACCAATCCTCATATGGTGGCCTCCACATCAAGAGGAGATGCGGCTGTGGTCCCCTCTCCCTCCATGATGGCGTCCACAACTCCCTCTATGGTGGTCCCCCCTCCAAATACCAGGATGCAACAAGTTGGCCCTGGTGCAATGGTGCCCCCATGTATGCCCTAGTGCAAACCCAACGTTCAGGGATTCTTTGGTAAAACATATTAACCCTACTTTTATGGATTCTTTGGTAAAACCTGCTAACCCTAGTTTTAAGGATTCTTTGGTTAAACATGCTAATCCGATGTTTATGGATTCTTTGGTTAACATTGATTGTATTAATCCGGTTAAAAAAGGGGATTATTTTTCAGTTACTATTGACGAAAATCTTTATAAGCAATGTGTTAGTGAATTTTTCGTGTTCATTGATTGGTCGCATCTTGCTTGGTAAAAGGGGAGAAGCCCCGGGCTTTAATCCCCTTTCAAACCCGTTTAGCAGAATTATGGAGAACCCTACATAATTAGGTGTTAATTCCTTTAGGTAAAGGGTACTTTTGTATCAAATTTTCGTTAGATGAGGACGGGGCTCGGCGGCTATACGCTCTTCATGGAAGATCAATTCGGGTTCTATTCAATTATCTCCTGGACTTTAGACTTTAATTCGTACAAGGTTTGTCCATCTAAGGCTAGTGTATGGGTTGAATTTTTGAATTGAGCTTTTAATATTGGCATCCGAGTATCATAATGGGTATTGCCAAGGAGATTGGGACTCCCCTTCAAATTGATGAACGGGTCCTTAATGGTTCTCTTGGGCATTTTGCCCGTGTTCTGGTTGATGTAGATTTGTCTAAACCCCTTCAGGATCATGTTATGGTTGAGAGGGCGGGTCATTGCTCGTTCGTTTCATTGAGTTAGAAAAACCTTCTAGCTTTTTGTTCTCACTGTAATATCACGGGACACTCTATTGCGACTTGTCATCGAAAAAATCCATCAGATACGGTTCCCAAGTAGGATGAGCGCCGGACACTCTTAGGCGAGGCCGTTCTCATGTTCAAAAAGTTTATCGTCCTTCCAATGTTAAGGGTAAGGCAGGGATAACTAGCATTACGGAGCACAATCCTGATCTTCTGACCATGGTTCATTCGCCTAGACATGTTGATGCTTCTACCAATATTTCTTCTGGTATTATCTCAAAGTCTAAACCACTAGCTTGTAGCTCAAGTGGTATCACTCACCCTTTATAAGGGTTTTGACCGGGGTTCGAACCCTGTATCTTTCAGTTTATTTGAAATTTATCCCTCCTCTCCAACCAGTAGTCCCAACTTGTTAAAAAAATTATCTCAAAGTCTAATAGTGTTCCTTCGGGGAATTCTTTTGCTGCTTTAGAGGATGCATATGACTTAATGGACAACAAGGATGATCAAGATAAAGCCCTGACTTCTACTTCCATGGAAGACACTTCGGTTGTTATGCAAGAACATGTCAGTCCATCTTTGGCTTCGCCTTCTCCATTGGCATATTTGGCTTCTTTGGATGCACATTCAGAACTGGATAACACCGCAATGACTGATGCATCTAGGGTACTCCCACCCTTCACGAGGGACACCTTGCCCACTTTTTCTGATATCAAGAGGCGGCCGTGGATAGTTCATTACAAGTTGGCCAAGCCCATTCGTCCTCTTGGCCAGGCTATTCAGGATAAGTCGTTGGAGGCTTCTAAACAACAACTTCTTTGTGATGTTCAACAAGGCCCGACTCCTCCAATTCATAATCTCACTCTTTTGGACGATGTTCAATCCGATAGCTTCAAATCCTTAAACGTTGCTGCTACCAAAAGGTGGGAGGACTATGCTGATGAAGAGGATTCATCTGATAATGAGTATTTTAAAGTAATTGTTTAGAGCTTTTATTTATGCATTCTTATGTGGATATTTTGTCTTTCAAGGATACCTTTTTTCCGCTAAGGGTTGGTTTTACCTTGGTAGGTTTTAACGAGGCCCATACTTAAGCGACCTGATCGGCTTGTGATCAGGACTTTTTTCTTTCTTTTATATAATTTTACGCTTAAATTAAAAAAAAAGTCCATCTGAGAAATCAGGTAGAGAGTATATTGCCATTGTCTAAGAAGACGCCAAGGAATGGAGCCCACCCGAGATCGAAAAAAATCCACCACATATGTCGAATCTGATTCAACCCAAAGATTGGTCCAACCCTTATGAAAAGAATAATAGATCGCACGCATCACCGCAACTAATTCAACCTCAAATGCATAACCTGTGCCACACTGCTCAACAAAACCTCCTCGAAAGAAACCTCTTGCCGTGCGAAAACCGCCCGCTGTCGTGCTATGTCCTGGAGACCCTGGTGCACTACCATCCGTATTAACTTTGATCCATCCCGGAAGGGGTAAATGCCAAGAAATCAGAATAATTTGCGGAGCCTTCTGTGCATGTCCCTGAACCTTCAATCGGTGTAGATAAAGTAAATCCCCCTGAGTATTATTCATGCAAGCTTTATCTAGAGAGGTGGACTCAATTATAAGAGCCCTCAACTGAATAAGAGCCGCATCCTTAGTCCATTCCTTGTCATTGAAAATCATATCATTCCGTATGTGCCAAAGAAGCCATATGCAAGATATAATCGCCACCCTCCATAAAATGCAATCTGGTCACTGACATGAAATCCCATCACATGAACCATGAACTCATAAAATCTAAAGACTTTGCAAAAAGCCACAGCAAATGATTCAGCAATCCAGTCCCAAAGAGCCCCTGCAAAATCACAAGAAACAAAAAGATGATCAATCGAACCTGAATGAGAATAACAAAGGCCACAAGAGGAAGGCCCAAATGAATCCTCGATGATGGAGAACGTTCAGTACAACCAAGTGCCTGTAAATGTCTCTCCAAACAACAATAGAACATCTTTCAGGGATGTAAGATGACCAAATCCAAGAACCCCATTTAACAGTAGGGAAAGAAGGCCGTAAAAACGCATAGGCCGATTTAGAAGAAATCGTCCCATCACAAGAATGCATCCACACCCGTTTATCCGTAGAGTCTATAGTAATTGGGAAATGGACAATGTCGCGAACAATATCCAAAAATTCTCCTACAAACAAAAACGTGAAGTGCCAAGTATTATCAAAGAAGAAATCCAAGATGCGATGTTGAAAGTGAATCCGATACTCATGAGGTATACCAATCCGATTCGCAATAACATAACCAAGCCAATTATCCATCCAAAATGCAACAGAGGAGTTCACCCCTGGGATCCAATGATATCCGGTCAAATAATCAGTCACTAACGGCCATAGTCCAGCCTAAATTGAAGAAGGCAAGAAAGTGTGTCTAAAAGAACCATTCACCAATAAGAATTGGTCTCATTCCTTGGCGTACAACAATGAGCCTAATTTACCATAGCAAAACCCTTCTAATTAATATCACTGATCCAAAGAAAATTGCTCATGGCTTTTTCTAATTGCTTAAGCATGGAAATCGGCTATTTATAAATGAGCATGGTGTGAACCAAAGAACTGGTAATAACGGATCACCAAACAGACTCGACCCGACAATGAAAGGGAACAACCTTTCCACCATTTAAATTTAAGAATGATTTTATCAAACAAAGGCTGCAACACCCCTTACTTAGGAGCACCTTTGAACATTGGAACCCTAAGATATGTAGTCGGAAAAGTTCCACTTGTAATCCGTATAATAGTCTGGATCCGACACCGAATATGCTGAGAAACCTAAGCTCTAAAAAACACCGTAGATTTATTCGGATTAAACACATGTCCGGAAAGAAGGCATAAAGATGAAGAGTACTGCAGATATGGCGCGCATTAGCAGAGTTAGTCACACAAAGAATCACAATATCATCCGCATACAACATAGTAGAGGGAAAGGTGATATTTCACGGAGCAACAAGAGGCGTGAGAAGTTGTGAGGAAACTAATCGTGTGATAAGCTTCCCAAGAACTTCTTCAGCGATGCAAAAGATCAGCGGGGAAAGCGGATCCCCCTGACGAACACCCTGAGTGCAAGCAAAATAACCCATCGGTGATCCATTAAGCAATATCGAAATACGGGTTGAATGTGGGATTACATAAATCCAAGCAATAAACGTGTTCGAAAACCCAAATCGACGAAGCACGCAAGTAAAATAACCTAGCTCAGAGTATCAAAAGCTTTACGAATATCGATTTTCAAAATCAAATTATTATCATTCCGATTATGCAAAATACGGAAACCCTCTGAGACCAAAGTAATGCAGTCACGAATATGTCGACCTGGAATAAATCCAAACTTTGTTTTAATAAGTTGAGAGTGCTGGTTGAGGGGAGGAGATAAATTTCAAATAAACTGAAAGATGCAGGGTTCGAACCCTGGTTAACACCCTTATAAAGGGTTAGTGATACTACTTGAGCTACAAGCTAGTGGTCTGGAATAAATCCAAACTGCGTGAGGGAAAATTATGTTGATTATCCCTCCAAATCTAGTAGCCAGAATCTTTGTTATAACTTTAAAGATAAAGTTGCTCATTACAATGGGCCTGAAATTATCAACTGGATTAACATCTTTACTTTTAGGAATAAGAACCATAAAGCTAGAATTGAGCTCAGACGGCAAAGACCCAGACACAAAGAACTGGTGCACAACTGCAATTATATCCACAGAAATAAGATCCCAACAATGCTGATTGAAAACCCCATTAAAACCATCCAGACCAAAGAAATTGTCTAATCGAAGATAAAAAACTGCATCCTGAATATCCAACTTAGAAGGCAAGGAGGTTAAACAAATATTATCTGGATTCAAAACCACTGGGCTAATAACCAGATCAATCGGAGAGAAATCAGGAGGAGGCCCAATAATGTGACTGCGAATGGCTACCGGATCCGTGGACAAAATACCATTGATCATCAAACCAAGAATCCCATACCGAGCGGCCTTGGTTTGACAACGACGATTGTAGAAAGAAGTATTACGGTCCCCATCAACAAGCCATGCAACTCGAGACTTTTGGTGAAGAAATTCGATTGTAACAAAAGAGCACGATTGAGAGAGTTTAGAGCATCGAGTTCCTGCTCCTTATGAATAACATTGTATCCAAGAGTCTCAATATCAGACTGAATTTGTCGCACTTTCTCTAACTTATCATCAACTGCACGATTAACATTCCGAATAATATCTCGATTCTAGGCACAAAGAACCATTCGCAATCTCTTAAGTTTAATCATCAATCGAATCAAAGGATTTGAGCAGCGCAAAGGGGAATCCCAAGAAGAACCAATGATCAAACCAAAACCCGGATGTTTAGTCCACATACGCTGAATATGAAAAGGAGATGGCCCATTATAAGCTTAAGTCAAACAAGAGAGCAAAAGAGGGTGATGGTCCGAACAAATACTGGGAAGAACATAATTATCAACCATACGCCAAAAATTAATGAATCGTGGACTAGAAATAGCACAATCTACCCATGCTTGAATGAGCGTGTGATTGGAGCAGTGGCACACCAAGTAAAGAAATTACCCGCGGTAGAAATAGCCATCAACCTCGCATTATCAAAAAATTCTAAAAATCCTGGCAAGAAGCCAATGACGCAACACCTTGACCAGTGCGCTCATGATTACCAAGAATATCATTAAAATCACCCAATAAAACAATATCATCAAGCCCCAAGAAAATAATATCATTCCAAAGTTGTCTACGAGCCACATGATTACAAAGAGCATCACAAACCCCACATGAAAAGTATTATTGGCATATTGAACCCGAAGAACCACACATTGATCAAAAAAAAACCTGCTGCAAAATAGTGAAATCTTGACGCGAAAAATCCAAATATCCGATCTCCCGGTAGAGAACGGAAATTTCGCACCACAAAATGTAACCCGAGACTAGCCCAAGAAGAATCAAAAATATTATGTAACTCCACTTTAGGTTCTCGAAATAGCAACCAAGTAAGGCTTATGACATGACGACATAAATCCTTAAGAACATTGCAAAGAGGCAACATAAAGAGACAATTCATTGAGGTAAGATGGATAATGAGACCGTGTCGGAGACACGAATGGTGGATCATCAAAAGAAGGTGAAGGAGACCCAACCTCACGATTATCAAGGGCGGGCGAACCCCTATATCGATCGAGAATCATTATCATCGTAATCAGCCCATCTTTTACTCGCCGCAAGCGTTAAGTGCCTTAGCACCATCGAAATCCATGGTGATATTCAATTTATGTATAGGTGGCATGGGACTAAGCTCAATTTCTTATGAAGGCGTTGCCTGGCGAATCAAGGATTGATCCGAATAACCTTACAAAGGTGTCGGATAGGTTTTTTCAAATGATCTTGAACAATATGATTTGTTTTCGTATAGTGAATAGGAGGGCAAAGAAGACACATTTAAAATTCTGGAATCGGAATCCGGAGGAGATGTATCCGGAGTAATATAAGAATCCTCCTCCTCTGCCAAGGTAGCGAAAGAATTACCCAAAGCCACCCTAGTAGAAATGGGAGCTGGAACGTTAGACACCAAAACAAAAAGGAGAGAAGCCGAACCCATCCCCCAGAAGAGACTGTATCATCCATTGAGTTAGCAACGACCTTTGCCTTATCTTGAGATTTGTGAACATGACGATAAGTGTTACAAACCCTGGACCGCCCTCTTTGAGAAGCGGGACATCCAGTAGGTTCTTTGACCTCAGCAGATTTTCCCATACGGTGACAAGAAGCAGAGTTATGCTCCATGATACAACAACTGGAACAAAATTCAGGGAGTCTTTCATAACTGACAGAGATAAAAAAACAATGACCCATACGTTCCAAAATAAGGTAATCCTGCAAAGGCTTAGCAAGGTCAACCTCGACCAACACACGAACAAAATGACCCAAGGAACCATCCAAAGACCTATGATCAATCTGAACCGGAGTCCCAATGGCCTTGGTAATTCCCATAATTAAACTAGGATCCCAATATTCAATGCTTAGTTCAAAGATTCTAACCCAAACACTGGCTATAGATGTAGTAACTTTGTAGGGGGTTAAAATCCAGCACCCAAGGGGACAGGCGAATAGAACCCAGATTAATCTCCCAGGAAACACGAGCTTGACCTCGGGAGCGAACCTGCGCATTTGAAAATTTAACACAAAAGTACCCCTTGCCAGGGGAATTAACTTCCAATCATTTTTAGTTCCCCATAATTCCGAAAGCCGTTTATGAAGCGGCATTATAGGCCATGACTTATTACCCTTAGCAAGAATAACACGACCAATCAAAGCATAAGAAAATTCCGCAACACGTTGTTGGTAAATATTCTCATCGATAGTCACAAAATAATAATCTCCCTTTTTCACGGGTTCAGGGATAGAATAAGACTTACCAGAAATAATATTGGAGAAAGATTTAGTGTTACCTGGAACCTGAGGTATTGAAGAAACCAGAGCAAGAGAATTACCAGAAATCGTGCTTGCAAGAATTACCCATAATTGGGTTAATGTTAGAGTGGTGGTTATCCAGATGATGGGGATTAGCAAATAACCTTTAGGATGACACCATGTACAACGCCTACTGTCTGAGAGGAGACCACAACTCGGACTTCACCTGGAACTTCCCAGGGGCCACCATCCCCCTGGGAGAGGGCAACAAAAAGAGGTTGCCCCCTCATCGCCGACCCCCCATAAGAAGAGGAGAGGGGGCCGGCACCCCCATGAAAGGCCATGGAAGGTCGTGCTGCACATTGTGTAATTCTTTACATGCATTTTATTTCATCTCATATTTAAATAATTTCAAACTATAAATTTTTGCATTGATAGTTGTATGATAATATATAATCTTATATAATATTTTTGCACCCAAAAAAAGACTATTTAATTAACCTAAAATCTCATAGCAGAAAAATAAATTAAAGCCCCTAATTACTTAGCCATGGCAAAAATAACCCCAATATTCTTCTCTCTCCTCATTCTCCTAGGTTTTTCATGCTTTGTTCCCATTGTTTGCGAATCATTAAAGACGACGTAAACTTCAACCATCAGTCTGCCGGAAAGGAAGAGAAGTGGTTCCATTTTGCTTTTCCTCCAATTCCGACTTCCAATGGATTCAAGTGGCCGCCGTCTAAGCTGTGGCCTCATTGGGAATACGTTCACCCGCCCGTGCCCGCCGGAGGTTATAAGTGCTCGCCTAAAGATTTGTGCCCCATTGGCAGTTTATTAGTCCGCCGACCCCTACTGGTGGCTATAAGTGGCCACTTAAATTGGCCTCATTTGCAGTTTGTTTATCCGTCGGTGCCGGCCGGAGGTTACAAATGGCCGCCTCAGGTTTGCCACATTGAAATTTTGTTTATCCGCCGCCTAAGCAAGGTTCATACACTACGGTGGACAACGGTCCGGCGGCTCCACCTCCAGTGGCTTGAGTTTTTTAGTTTAGTTAATTTGATTAGTAGTTAGGAAAATATTTTTTTTTAATAAGTTGGGACTATTGGTTGGAGGGGAGGGGATAAATTCCAAATAAACTAAAAGATACAGGGTTCGAATCCTGGTCAACGCCCTCACAAAGAGTGAGTGATACCACTTGAGCTATAAGCTAGTGGTAGTAGTTAGGAAAATATGAATTAGGTATTTTTTTTTCAGTTTGCAGTTTATTTATTTCATTTTTGTTTTGTTTTCATATTTGGTTTTATTTAGATCAGGAATTTCGTTGGTTTATGAAATTAATGAATTAATTATCTAGTTTATTTAAAAAAAATATTAACCTGTAAACTCAAGCATCTTTGTTGTAACGACCCAATTTTATGAAATTAAAGTACTCTTTAAATGTTATTAAGAAAATACGAATTTATAAGTTAAAGTGAGCCCAATAATTTATACAAAAGACAATAAATATTTTTAATTCAAATTAATAATAATAATAATAATAATAATAATAATAATAATAATAATAATAATAATACATCTTCCAAATTAAATTATCTAACAATTATCCCTGTCATGCCCCAAAATGGAAATCGTGACACAGATAATCAAACTTATGCCGGTTTGTAAAGTTGACCCATTTATCCATTAACATAACCCAACATGAATAACAAAAATTCCAAAATAACTTAGATATTTAAATAAACTAAGTCTAGTACAGTCGCAGCGGAATTAAACGAAATACAAACCAATGTCATAACATTCCTACGGGTCCTACGCCCGACTATTACATTAGAAATTGCTAGGAAATTTGTCCATTACAAAATAAAATTCAAATTGTCTTAAATAGTCACCAAATACATCGTAAAACTAATTCGTAACTTCATAATCATCACCATTGTCATCATGATGCGGGTCCTCATCCTCTGGTTGTGAAAACAGGTGGGAGTGAGACAAAAATTCTCAATGGGTGTGGTGCGTGTGTGAATGTTGCTTACAGTTATGCAAGAAAGTCATTTCATGGAATTTTATGCATTAAACATGCCCTTTTTTTTTTGAATCTCAATTAAAGTAACTTTGGTTGCAACAAAATCGATGCAAACGAGGGCCAAGAAATAAGTCATCTGTCAAACAGTGGATATACAAGATGCTCTTTGCTTGATGAATTCATAAATTGATACGGGTAAAAAACGCAAGGAGTCTATGAGCGGTCTACAAGAATTGCAGGTCAAGCGTGAGCCTTTTGTAAGTTTTTTTTGGGGATAAGTTTCTACCTTTCTTTTACATCAATCACCGGCTAATGTAGTAGAACGAAACCTTGCACAACTAAGATCTTTGCCCCTTTCACCTTCATCGTATTATGCCACGTCTATTATACACAACTTCTGATCACTACTCTCATAGGACGAGAAATAACCCTATCCCTCGACCTCAAGCCCCTAATGAACACAAAAACTCTGGCTACTTTTTCAATAGCAATACCGCAACTTCCACGACCTCATTGTTCGAAAAAGAAAAAATGAGCTCCTTCGGAAAAAGTTGTCTTAAATTGACGCCCACGGTATCATGAAAAGTTGCTAAGCTATAGCCTTGGTCGATCTTGAGCCCTCAGATATTCGGAAAACTTGGCAGCATATGATCCATCCTCAATCATGGTTACGGAAGTTTAGTACTAAAGCGATTTTTGAAGTTTGGTTAAATGTCGACAATAATACCAATCCATGGGAAGTTTCTATGTGAGAGTCCATTAAAAGCTTAATTGTTGCGCTATGATATGCCATTTTGACTTCTTCCTTCTTGGATTTATATCTCACTTGAGTTCAACCATTGGGACGAAATCTCTTGTTCGATGGTGCCACATAATACACGTCGGCAAACTTTGTGCTTCCTTCTGCTCTGATCCGTAGAATTCGTTTTCCATCTAGGAAGAATTTGAGAAATTCTCGATTTCTCCATCGCCCAAAGGAAGTTGTCATCCTGCTTCACGCCAGCTTCATCGTCACAGGATATGCCAGGCTCGATAAAATCAAGAAGCAAGACTCACATCATTATCATTATCATAACCTTATTCATTAATATCAATCACGAGTTAAACAAGTCAAATCAGTCAGATGTCAGTTAACAAAAGTGGTTGCGCATGAAAATGTGACGCCAACCCATAAATCAATCAGAAATGTTGTGCACCAGAGTGACACAATCAGACCGTCCTTATTAGGCGGAGAAGTGTTGATCAAACATCGACTCCCCAATAGATCACCTTTTCCCTCCAATGGATATGGCCGTAACCACTATCCCAGTAGGCACGACGTCTCCACATTGGGGCTAGCTAAGTGTAGAGATCGTCATAATCATGATTATACCCATTCTACAACCCAATCGCCCGCCAAACTCTCCTATTCGGCTCGAGATTGGGATTTGGATGATAGAGGCCTCTACGGAATTGCAGCCGAGCTACCCATCTCATACACGATACATCCATTTCATAGATACAGTCAGGGATAGCTCACTCAAGCGATTAGCAAGTCAGTCAAAACAGCCGGTGTGTTCATAAACACACGAAATCCAGTATTAAGTCATCTAAGTTCGAATTCACGGTCTAGTTACTGGGTGGATAATCTAGCCAGATACATTATTGGTTCGATACTTTATGCAAAAGTCCATATCGTAATATTATAGATTATTCAGACGAGGAAGTCGCCTTATTGTTCGTGTATTTATCCGGGTAATAAAGTCCGCCTAATAATCGGATTAAATAAAAATACAATTTTTGTTGAATAATATAAAAATATATCAAAAATAAATATAAAGAAACTGACTTTGAAAATATAAATTTTCTAGGTCCTTAGTGATTTTATTTTAAAACAAATCCTTTTTACTAAGGAAGGTATTTTCATACCGGTTTTTAAATTCAATAAGTTTTGATCCTGGACTCGGAAGGAGGCAAGGTAAGTTCTTAAATTTTTTATACATTCCAAGGAGTTATATTTTTAGGGTCCCGGTGTCAGATTTTTGAAATTTATATATTAGCCCTTAATTTGTTCAAAAATAATATTTTCGACCCAATATTTTAAAAATAAATATATCTCAAACCGAAAAGGGTTTTAATGTGATTTCAAGCTTAAAAATTTCCTTAGGATGGTAACTATTATGAGGTAAAAATAGTTCTAAAATATTTGCAGGTTAAGTACCCTATCTTTGAAAATTATATTTTTGGCCCAAAGGTGATTTTGTTGTTAAGGGCTCGTTTCAAGTCCAATTTTCATGAAATTTGGCCTAAGTGTCCACAATGTTATTAAAAATAAGTTCATAATATTTTCGGGGCAGTGACTGTCCAAATTTCCAAAAATTACAGTGGGGTCCCTTAAGTTTTAAAAATTATCATTTTAGTGTCTAATTAGTCTTTTATTGCATTTACTTGACCCGAAGAGTCTCCATTTTTTTGTCACTTTATATATAATAGATACAATGTTTGGAGTCCAAAATTTTAAATTGTTAGATAGGTCCTTCATAGTTTTGTACTTTATGATTTTGACCCTATATTTTACAATAATTGCAAAGATTTTTTTTTAATGAATTGAAATATATATAAAAAATGAAAAATAGTGTGATCCCGATCACATGCTGATCGAGTAACCAAATAAATGTCTGAAAACAAGTACGGAAGTAAATCTAAATTGTCACAAGCCGACCATATGGCTGAATGATTGGGGCCTCGTTAAAAACTCCCAAGGTAAAACCCACCCTTGTGGGGAAAACCCTTGACAGGAAAAAGAGTACCCTCCATGAAAAAGAAGGCCTCCAAAAGTAGGAAAAGAAACCTGAATCCATGACGCATTAAGTAACAAACATATAACTAGACTGGCCCATGCAGTCCTCCGTAATGAGCTGAACGATGTCTACTGGTGGGCCGCCCCACCAGGTCCCACCGTCCCGCTTCTTGCTCAGCATGTCCGCCACTCGATTGCCTTCCCGATAAATATGTGAAACCACTAGCTCCATGTGAGAGAGCAGATGAAGTGTATAGCGCCACTTGCTTAAATGACACCAAAGGACCTCCACAGATCTATTGTTAAGCAAATTCACCACGTACATCGAATCCGATTCTAGCCAAAGTTGTGTCCACCCTTTGGCAAATGCATAATGGACGGCCAACATTGCTGCCACAAACTCCGCCTCGAATGCGTAACCCGTGCCACAATGGTCTACAATTCCGAAATACACGTGAAGCAGTGAGGCTTCTCGGTGCACCCAAAGCGCTCCCATCCATATTCACCTTGATCCAGCCCGGGAGGGGTTTATTCCAATTCACTTCCAAAATCTTCGGTGCTGGTCTAGGATGGCCCAAAACCTGATGTCTATGGAGAATGAAAATGTCGTGTTGATCATTGTGCATGCAACCCCTGTCTAGGGCAGCGGACTCTATTATAAGAATCCGAAGATGCATGATAGCCGCGTCCACCGTCCAGAGCTTATTGTGAAATGTCAACTCATTCCGGATATGCCAGATGAGTCAGATGCAAGACAAAGCAACCACTCTCCATAAGAAATTAACCTGCTCACTGAAATGAAAATTCATTAAACGCACCAAAAATTCATTAAAGCTATAACCCTCAAATGGGTGGACGTCAAATGAGTGAAAAATCTAACGCTAGAGAGCTCCTGCAAAAACACAAGAGATGAACAAATGATCAACTAATTCAGCGGAGGCGCAACAAAGAACATAGATGGAAGGGCTAATGAAACTCCCTCGAGGGCGTAAAAGGTCCAAGACGGCCAGTCGATTGTGGATTGCATGCCATGCCACAATCGATCTACGCTCTGGAACATGAGATGACCAAATCCACGTGCCCCAATTTACCACCGGGGAATGGGTGCGAATATGAGAATATGCCACTTTAGATGTCACAATGCCATCAGCGGAGTGCAACCAAACCCGCTTGTCTTGAGATGAAGGAATGATAGGGACACGAACAATGTCCCGAACCAGATCCATGTAAGATGCCCCACACATAATAACAATATCATCCGCGTATAAGATGGACGATGGGAAGATAATCCGTCTTGGTGCCATGAACGGACGGATCATTCGTTACTTCAATAAATTTACTAATACCTGTCCGTCTTAAGATCCGTGCAAAACCGATAATCATTCGCTTGGGGATAAAGGATCACTAACCTGCCTCGAAATCTCAAAAAATAAAAATATCACCGACGCCCCATTGAGAAGCGATATTCCGGGATAAGAATAACGATCACCCGTTGAATAAAAACCTCCGAGAAACCAATAAAACGATATTAAAACGTAATCACGATAAAGTTACTTAATTACGTCAAATGAATAAAAACCTCCGAAACCAATGCACCGGCGTCCCATTGAGAAATTCCAGGCGTGAAATAACGGTGAAGTCCCACGTGTAATTCAATGTGTCAAACGCCTTACGGATATAAATTTTCAAGATCATATTCGCATCCGATCGACCATGTAAGACATTGCACCCTTCAGAGAGCATGGCAATACAATCGTGAATCTGCCTCCCTAGAATAAACCCGAACTGCGTAGGGGATAAATAAATGGCAATAATCGCACCAAGAAGCGTAGCCAATCTATCTTAGTAATAATCTTGTACAAAAATTACTCATAACTATCAGGCGAAAGTTCTCAAGAACATTAGCATCCTTAGTCTTTGGGATGAGCGCCATGAAGCTAGCGTTGAAACCCAAAGGTAAGGACGAGCTAATGAAGAAAAACCTGACCGCGGCGATCACCTCAATGGAAATGACATCCCAGAAGTGGCGATAAAATATCCCACCAAAACTGTCTGGGCCTGGAGAGCTATCATCATCCATATCAAAACCGCCTCCTTAACCTCAGATCCAAGCAATCGGGTCTACCCCCTTCCAGAGATTATCAAAACCGCCTCCAAAACCATCCGGGGAGAAATAAGAGCTATCAACCATGGTATAATCCACGCCTCCTTATCCGCGAAGAGCTCCTTATAAAAAGAAATAATGTGAAAGCTAGCATCATCGTGTGTAAATGCGCCCACCCCGGAGAAATAACCTGATCAACCATGGTATAATCCGCGAAGTACCTTATAAAATGAAAAATGTCGACATCCCCATCGTTAAAGAGCCTTATAAAAAAAGAAATAATGTGATTCCCAAGCGAGTATCATCAGATTGTAATAGCAACCCGCGAATGCAAGCTACGGCGATGAAAAATCTCCATGATCCCCATCCTTAAGCCAGCGATAACCCAGCCTTTCTCAATATTCAGATTCCGTAATTGCGAACTTGCTCCATTTGATACTCCACCCTATGATTAGCGTCCCCACGGGCATCCATCTCCATTGATCTTAAAAATTAAACGTGCGACAGACGATAAATAACCCCAAATTCTCTCGAGCGTCCTCGAACTTGCTCCATTTGATACTCCACCCTATGATTAACGCCCCAAAAACATCTATGTTCCGAGCTATTTTCTGCGAGAGTAAGTTGGCAAGAACTCCAAATCGAACTCTGGAGCGTCCTCGTTGAACATTACATTTAAAACAAAGCATTGGAACGTCCATGGTCGAGTTTTTCATAAGTGGCGTATAACAAAGGAGCACTCGACCTGATTTTCCACCATAATGTTGATCCTCCAAATGTCGAGATCAACATTACACTTAAAAAAAAACTCGGGAGGAGTTTTTAAACCGAATCAAATGATCACTTTGACAACATTCGTTCCACCATAATGTGATCCTCCAACGGTTTTGGGAGATCAATATCAGCGATTTTCATGAACAAAATGTTCAAGAAGAATCAATAACATTACACTTATCCAAACAAAGGAGCACGACCAACTCGTTCCACCATAATGTGATCCTCCAACGGTTTTTGAGATCAATATCAGAAGACATGAACAAAATGTCCCAGAGAACCATCAAGCGATCAATGATCACTTTGTATCGGATTTCCAATAGCACTGGCGATCCCCAGGATGGTATTAGAATCCCAATTATCCAAACTGAGCTCGAAGATGCGGACCCAAGCGGCCCTGCCAGAATAGTCGAATAGTACCCGGGTTAAGCGCCCAATTGATGCGTAGTTGAGCACGAGCTCGATCCTGCGCATGAAAAAATTTGACACAAAAGTATCCCTTGCCCAAGGGAATTAGTTTCCAATCATTCTTAATATCGCATAGCTCGGATAGCCTTTTATGCAAAAGCATAGTAGGCCATGGCTTGTTACCTTTGCCCAAAATAACCCACCCGATCAAGGAATAAGAAAACTCAGCAAGGCGTTGTTGGTAAACATTTTCGTCAATAGAAACAGAATAATAATCCCTTTTCCTAATTGGTTTAGGGATGGATTGCATATTACCAGTAACCATATTGGAAAATGAAGCAATATTACCTGGGGCTTGTGGAAAAATAGAATCCAACGGATGAGTATTGCATGAAACCACTTTCGCAAAAGAATTACCCAAGTTAATATGGGTATTAGTGTTATGAGCCGAAAGTCGAGGGTTCGATACATGAGGGGAGCCCATGGTGGCGGAGCTTCCAACCAGTTGAGTAGCATTCGTGGGAGGTCATGCAGGAGGATTGCTCTTGGGATGGCAGACTGTGGCCCAGGGGTCATCACCCCCCTGGGAGGGGGCCGCCCTAGATAGTGAAGAAGACGCCGGCCCCTCATGATAGGCTTTAGAGGGGCTGGCCCCCCAAAGGCCGCTGGGGGCAAGGAGATTAGGGGCGCGGATCCCCTAGCGGCCGCAGCCTTATCTGCGTGAGGCCTGTGGTGCGGGGCCTCGTTAGTGCCATCCACAACAGCAGGCGCAACAGCAGGGAGATACGACTCCGGGGGAATCATCCCCGTGTGCATAGGCGCCATTGGAGGATTCGATGACGACTCCGACGGCAAAAAATTCTATTGAATACCATAGCATGAAAACGACATTGTTTGGCGTGAAGGCTGCCCGGAGTTGGCTGGAGTCGGAGATGCATGAGCATGATGGGGCTGGAAATTTGAAGTTAAACCATAGAAAGGATCCGACGAGGCCATGATGGACAGCCTGCGATGGCACCGACACCGTTAAACCTAGCGGACGGACAAGGGAGGAGAGAGAAGAGAGCATCCCTTAATAGAGTCAAAGGAACAAGCACAAAACGTTTTTGATTATGAATAAGAGTATACTGATTGGTGTAACCGTCATGTTGTACCCTCATATCAAACTACCACAAATTTACCCAAGAATGTGCCCGCTACCGTGCATCGGCACAACATCGCACAACACCTCATCCTTATATCCCCCTATTTGAAATGATACTTTCGCCTTCCTACTTATCCGTATCTCCCCACAATCACTCAACCACTGCAACTTATAAGGTTGTGGGTGTTTTATCATCGGAATTCCCAATCTCTCCACCATCTTTGTACTCGCTACATTAGTGCAACTCCCACCATCTATGATGACACTACACACCTTTCCATTGACAAAACATCTTGTATGAAAGATGTTTTCTTACTGGACTCCCTCATCTGACTTAGGGTGAATACTCAGCGCCCTCCGAGACACTAAGGACAACGCCTCCCCCTTCACGGCCTCTAATACCTCCGGAATATCCTCCAACTCCGGCATATCACTATAATCCAACTCTCCCTCACTTTCTGACTCCATTCCCCATTCTCTCGAAACACCAACACCCTCTTATTTGGGCATTGACTAGCTATATGCCCAAACCCATGACACTTAAAGCATTTAATATCCCTCGTTCGAGCAGTAGAGGGTTCGAATTTACCTGTGGGTTTAGGCTCGGTCGCCTTCCCCCTTTGGTATGCTATCTTCAAATTCTGCTCCTCTTTTTTGTTGGTGTTTGACTTCCATACATTGGAGTTAGAACTCTGAGCTTGTCAATTGAAACCCCTCCTCTTGAGCTGCTGCTCAACTTTCATCGCCATGTGCACCATCTCCTCAAGATCGACACAATGATGTAAGTCGACGGCATCCGCTATAGGAGTATTCAATCCCGTGATGAACCTGGCCATAGTGACCTCCTGATTCTCCTCAATATTGGCCCTCGCCATCAACATCTCCATCTCCTTGTGGTAATCCTCTACGCTCTTCGACCCCTGGGTCAACCTCTGCAACCTTTGATAGACGCCTTTGTAATAATGATTTGGAATAAAATGACATCGCATCAAATTCCTCATCTCCTCTCATGTGGAAACGGGCCACTCACCGCTTCTCCTCCTTGAGACCATTAATTGATCTCACCACACACTTGCATAATCCGAGAATTCAGTTGAAGCCAATTTCACCATTTTCAACTCGGAATAGTTTTGGCAATCAAACACAATCTTGATTTTCCTCTCCCAATCCAAATGCGTCCGGATCACACTTTCCCTGGAACGAGGGGATTTGCATTTTGATATTACTCAAATTGTCATCCTCACGCCCCTATCACCCCTATTTCCGCGCCGACCTCTGCCTAGATTGTAATTTTGCTCCCTTTCGGAATTAAAATCATCAATCTCATCTGCCCACTCCTCTAATTCGAACCTCCTAGTCCTCCGCACCTTAGTAATAGGCTCCTTGATTCGCGGCGCCTCTCTGGGATCCCCGTACGTCTCAACCATTATTTTCTTTACAACGTTTGCAATTGCCTCCATATCCAATTTGTTACCCAAATCTGCCAGTTGTCAGTTTTCCTCGGACATGTTTAATCACTCCCTCACATGTATACGCTCATGTATCACTCAACTCACAATCTCCATGTACCCGCACTTGTCACGATTACAAACCAATCAGACAATCGCAAGTACACATCAACACACCAAAACAATTACCAGGGCAATAACAGATACGATGAAATTGAAGACTAGGGTTTATAATTCCGAATTTTCCCGAATTTTCGATTTTTTTGCACGCGGATTACGATTCTTTTTTTTGAATCGAAATATAATATAAAAGAAAAGGAAAATCCTGGTCACAAGCCGACCAGGTAGCGCAATGTTTGGGACCTTGTTAAAAACCTACCAAGGTAAAACCCACCCTTGTGGGGAAAACCCTCAGTAGGAAAAGAGTACCCCGGCGAGAAAAAATAAATCCATACAACCATAGTTAGAACACCAAACCCAAAACTAGCTAACAAATCTATATTGCGTTCGATCGACATAATCATCCGTGAGCAGTGAAATGATGCCCGCAGGAGGGGCGTCCCACCAAGCTGAATCACAACTGTACTTGCTGAGATGATCCGCCGCCCGATTACCCTCACGATAAATGTGGGAAACCACCAAGTTCATCTGAGAAAGCATAAACAGAGTATACCTCCATTGATTCAATAATCTCCAAGGAACGGAGCCAATCCGAGATCAAAGAAGGTCCACCACGAAGGTAGAGTCTGACTCCAGCCAAATGTTATTCCAGCCCTTTTGAAATGCGTAATGGATTGCCGTCATGGCTGCGACCAGTTCCGCCTCAAAAGCAAATCCCGTAGCACACTGTTCCACAGAGCACCCATGAAAGAACCCACGATAGGTGCGGTAGACTCCTGCTGCCGTGATACGACCTGGAGCGCCCATAGCACAACCATCAGTATTAACCTTGATCCAGCCAGGGAGGGGAAGAGACCAAGGCACCGAGATGACCCGGGGAGCCTTGGGCGGGCGACCCTTGACCCTAAGCCGGTGAAGGCGAAGAAGATCCTCCTGAGTATTCTGCATACACCCTTTATCCAGCGAAGCAGACTCAATGATCATGGCCCTCAACTGAATCAACGCCGCATCCGTAGTCCATTGCCTGTCATTAAAAATAACATCATTTCTGATGTGCCAAATAAGCCAGATACAAGAGACAACCGCCACCCTCCATAGAAATGCAATCTGCGCACTAAAGTGAAAATCCATCAAGTGAACCAGGAGTTCATTGAAACTATAGACATTACGAAAATCCACAGCAAAAGTGTTAGCAATCCAGTTCCATATGGTGCCTGCAAAACGACAAGAAACAAAGATGTGATCAATCGATTCCGAAGAAGAAAGACAAAGACTGCAAGCAGTTGGTCCAATTAACCCCTTCGGGCGATGGACATCCAAAACAGCCAGACGTCCATAAATCGCACGCCAAACCACAATCGTGCACCTCTCCAGAATATGAGCGGACCAGATCCAAGATCCCCATTTCATCGTAGAAAAAGAAGGCCGAATAGATGCATAAGCGGTCTTGGATGAAACTGTCCCGTCCATAGACCGTGTCCACACTCGCTTATCAGAGCAGTCTGGAGCAATCGGACAACGAACAATATCCCGAACAATTTCCAGATAAGCCTCTAGAAAAGATATGGTTAGGTGCCATTTATTATCAAAGAAGAAATCGGAGATAGGATTCGTAAATTGATCCCGAAAATCATGTGGAATACCAATCCGATCAGCAATAGTGTAACCAAGCCAGTTATCCGTCCAGAAATTTACTGTAGAATGACACCCAAGAACCCATTTTGAATCAGTCTGGCAATCCTTTACACTCGGACGCACACCCGCCCAAATAGATGAGGTCAAGAAAGTGTGTCTAATGGTGCCATTAATCATCAAAAAGCGTCTACGAAGGGTGTCAAAAACCATTGAGTCAGACGTGATGAGTTTCCAGCCCATTTTCATAAGGAAAGCACGGTTAGCAGAGATGATTGATTGGCCTTGACGCCCCCTCGGACTTTGGCGTGCGGCCAGCGTGTCCGATTAACACGACGAAACCCTTATGATTAATGTCGCCAGTCCAAATGAAGTTACGCATAGCCTGCTCCAACTTTTTAAGCATCGCGGCCACTTATAAACAAGCATACCGTGAACCAAGGAGCTGGCAATAACATAATTTACCAAACAGACAGCCCGCCGGCCGATAGGGAAGAACCTTTCGGCGTTTAAATTTCACCATAATTTTATCAAACAAGGACCGCAACACACCCCGCTTTGGGCACCCTTGAAGATAGGCACTCCAAGATAAGTCGTAGGAAAGGATCCGACCGATAATCCCATGATCGTCTATATACGGTTCCTAATATCTTGCGATACTTGACTACCAAAAAAACACCTTCGATTTATTTGGATTAAAAACACGCTTACGATAGGGAAGCATACTGGCCAAGTATGTCAAAAACGTGACGTGCATTGCCCGAGGTTGCCGCACAAAGAATAATGATATCATCCGCATATAGCATGGAGGATGGGAAACCAATGTTACGTGGCGCCACAAAGGGCACGATGCAGCGGTAGACACCAAGTAAGCAATAGACTTCCCAAGGACTTCTTCAGCGAGGCAGAAGAGAAGTGGAGAAAGAGGATCACCTTGTCTGACCCCTCTCGTACAAGCAAAATAACCGACAGGCGAACCATTAAAAAGAATCGAAATCTATGTGGAGTGAAATATGATCGAGATCCACGCAACGGTTTTCTCTGAAAATCCAAATCTGCGCAAGACATAGAACAAGAAATCCCAGCTGAGAGTGTCAAAAGCTTTGCGAATATCAACTTTAAGGATCATATTACTATCATTACGATTATGCTAGATATTGAAACCCTCCGACACCAAAGAAATGCAATCATGAATCTGATGACCCGGTATGAAGCCAAATTGCGTGGGGGAGGAAATACGTCTGACTATGCCGCCCAATCTCGTAGCCAGAATCTTCGTAATAGTTTTAAAGATGAAATTGCTCATAACTATAGGCTTGAAGTTATCCACGGTATTCGCATCTTTACATTTCGGAATAAGGACCATAAAGCTGGAATTGAGGCCAGCGGGGAGGGATCCAAACTGGAAGAATTGACGAACGGCCACAATGACATCAATAGAAATAATGTCCCAACAGGTCTGATAAAATGCACCATTGAAGCCATCCGGGCCAGGAGAGCTATGTATACTAAGATCAAATACCGCGTCGCGAATTTCCAATTCTAACGGTAGAACTGAATAATATGACTGCTGATGACAGCCGAATCCGTAGATAGATTACCATTAATCATCTGACCGTGAATACCAGCCCGAGCGGCCTTATTCTGACAACAACGGTGAAAAAAGGAGGTGTTGCAGTCACCATCAACCAACCAAGCAGCTCTAGACTTCTGACGAAGGAACTTCGATTGAATAAGAAGGGCGTGGTTTAGCGAACTCTGGGCCTCCAATTCCTAATCATGTCGCACCGAATGATACCCAAGAGTCTCAATATCTGACTGAATCTGTCTTAACTTCTCAAGCTTCTCATCCACATCGTGATGAACATCCCCAAAGACCTCCGAGTTCCAAGAACGAAGCAACGGGCGCAACCTTTTTAATTTAATCATCAAACGAAGCAACGGGCTGGTACCTGCGCATAAAGATCCCCAAGAAGACGCAACCACTGACTGAAAACTGGGATGCTTAGCCCACATGCGTTGGAAACGAAAAGGAGAAGGGCCCTTGTAGGACGTGGTCGCACAAGCTAGCAGCAGAGGGTGATGATCAGAACAAGAGAGAGGAAGAATAAAAACCTCAGTCCACTGTCAAATGTTAACAAATCGGTCACTGGCAATGGCTCGATCGAGTCGGGCCTGTATGAGGCGATGATCAGGACGCGTGCTGCACCAAGTAAAAAGCTTGCCCACCGTGGGAATAGACGCCAACCCTGCATTGTCATAAAAGTAGCAAAATTCCTGGCAAGATGCCATCAAAGCGACCCCCTGACCTGTGCGCTCATGGTTCCCCAGAATAGCGTTAAAATCCCCCATCAAAACCAAATCCTCACAGCCCAGAGCAATAATATCCGACCATAAATGTCTACGAGTCACATGATTACAAATAACATGAACGAACCCCACGTGAAAAGTGTGATTATAGAACTGAACCTTGAGGACGATACACTAATCCGAAATAAAAACCTGCTGAAGAACCGTGATGTCCGATCGTCTGAAAACCCAAATATCTGACTTCCCCGAATCTCTAAAATTTTGAACCACAAACTAAAGACCCATACCTGCCCAATAACGATCAGAAATAAACTGCAGATCAACTTTGGGTTCTGCGATAGCAACCAAGGAAGGTTTGTGTCGACTACATAACTGCTTAAGAATATTGCGAGAAGCAACATTTCCAATTCCCCAAATGTTCCAATAAAAGCAATTCATTGGGACGAGTCAAGGGAATTAATCCGGGACGGAGACCCAGAATGATCAGGCTCAGAAACCGTGGCACCAGCAACATTATCATCCTCCGTATAATCTGCCCAACGCTTCTGTGCCGCTTTGTTTAAGATGTGCGCTGCCTTCTATCGTCCTCGATTTCCAACTGATGAACAACCGGCATATGACCTTGTGTAACTGATTGAAGCAGTCTCTGTTTATCCTCCATGGATCTAGCTCGGATAGCTCTATACAGAGGGCGAATTGGTTTGTCAAGAGGGTACTGCACCGTGATAGGCTTCTGGTGAAGATCAGAGGTATGAGTAGCCACAGGAGGAGTCGGCGGCCTAGGGACATGCATGCAAGTGGTCACAGGGGGCTGAACATCCTCAGAATTATGAGTAAGTATATCCTCAGAATGCAACACAGAAAAAGCATTATCCAGATCAATCCCTGATGAAACGCTGACGATGGCACAAGAAGGGGATCCCGAGCACATAGGCAGAGTCGTGTTATCCACTGAGTTATCCACGGCCTTGTCTTTGTCCGCGTGATTAGTAGTCGGACGATATAATTTACGAACCCGAGAGCGACCACATTGTGATGGTAGACGTCCCTGGGGCTCATGCAAGTTAACATTATTACCGAGTCTCCGGCAGGAAGCAACAGAATATCCCGTGATACCACATGTGCCACAAAATAGAGGAAGTTTTTCATAAGTGATAGAGGCAAACGAACAGTGACCTATTCTTTCAATCATAATATGGTCCTGCAGAGGTTTAGATAAATCCACGTCCAATAAAACATGGACAAAATGTCCAAGAGATCCGTCCAAAGACCTTTCGTCGACCTGAACTGGGGTACCAATCGCCTTGGCCAGACCCAAAATGTAGCATGGCTCCTAATATTCGATACTCAACTCAAAGATTCTCACCCAAACCGAAGCAGTTGAAGTATTAACCTTGTAGGGGTTAAAATCTGGAACCCAAGGGGACAAACGAATAGAACCCGGGCTGAGAGACCAGGCGACCGAGTTTGGGCCCGTGATCGATCCGCGGCATTGTTGAGTTTAATGCAGAAGTATCCTTTACCCAACGGTATCAGCTTCCAATCACTTCTAATTCCCCATAATTCAGAGAGTTTCTTATGAAGGGGCATAATAGGCCATGGCTTATTTCCTTTACTAAGAATAACTCGACCAATTAACGAATATCGAAATTCCGCCAGATGTTGCTGATACACATTTTCATCCATACCAATAGAATAATAATCAGCCTTTTTAATGGGCTCGGGGATAGGGTTTGAGGGACCAGAAACAATTTTAGCAAAAGTTGGAGGATTACCTGGTGCCGGGTTAAGATGAGTAGGTTCAGCGGAATTACCAGAAACCATTTTCGCGAAACTTGATTCCACACGAGCATGAGGATATGACATGAAATAAGCTGAATGTTGCAGATTCGCGTGTGGCTGGGGATTAACTGAGGGAGGGGCTTCACGCATTCCATGGGATATAGAATTATCAATAACCAAATTACCATGCATTGAAATCCCTGGGATTGGGACGTCTACGGACGCGGGTGTCGGAGTTTAGGTCGCCTGAGGTCGTAGAGCAGTAACCCATGGGCCATAACCCCCTTGGGCGGAGGCAGCCATGGCAAGCTTGCCTCCCGGCCCCCATCCCGGTAGCGCGCAGGGCCGCCCCCTACGGGCTTCCACCATGGGGGTAATAGTTGTTATTGTCAATACGCTTGGGAGGTGGAGATCCCCAGTAGCCGGCTGAAGGACGGATATCACAGGTGAGTCGCCGGACTTAGAGGGAGAGGTGCCCGCTGCTCGTGTGTCCAAATACGCCGCTACAGGAATTAGGCCCAAACAAAGGTTGGGTGTCGATGCCTTGGGACGTTGGGTTTTGTGTGGGACAAAGTTTGATGGGATGAAACCAAACCCACCCAACGTTGGAGGAGACCTGATGTGATTGCTGATCGCATCCGTGAACGTGTACGCCGGAGAAGAAACCTGGTTTGACGTTGGAGAAACCATCTTCGTGGGTTTTGGCACTGAAGTCGAAGGATAATAATTAGAACCATAATTTGCAGTGTATCCATGGAATGAGTCCGCCATGGACGAGCCGGAGAAGGTGATCGGGAAGATCACCAAGGTTTGACGTCGTCGATCGTAATGGAAGAGACAATCGTGAGCATGCTAGGGTTTTGTGATCGTCGATTTGCTTCTCGATTTTTCTTTATTAGCTCATCCCTACCTTTGGGTTTGAACGCTAGCTTCATCGCGGATTACGATTCTTTACCCGTTGTTTTTTTGTGCAATTCGATTTTTTTTGTACCCTTGAAGAACTAGGGTTTATAAGAAATTTTGGAAAATAACAAAATTAAAGAACAAGGATAGACTTAACCTTGCTAGATGGCTCTGATTACCAACTGATGTGAACCGTAGCAACAACCGTGCATATGACCCAACAACAATATGTTGTTAACCCAAGATCTTCACTAGTTCGGTTAAATTCTAGTGGAAACCTCGACCCGTTGCTTAGGAAAGCAAGAACCTCGGTATGCGAAGATACCACAAACAATTATGGATTATTGCCTGACAAGTCGATAATTGCAACAAGAACGTAGATCTTGAAGCACTTGGAGAAAACACTCAATTTGAGATTAAAAATATAATTCAATTGATAACTGATGAAAAACAATAAGTGTTCACCCTTATAAGGGACCCAAACCCTAACCTACCAAGAAAACTACCTAAAACTGAAAAGGAAACAAAAATAGAGCAAAACTCGTATTCCCGGGCTGATGCACGGGCCGTGCGCTGAGGTCGTGCGTCAAGTCGACGCCATGCACGGGCTCATGCACGGGCCGTGCGTTGGTCCGTGCATTAAGTCGTAGGCTCCCAATCGTTCGGCATCACACACGGGCTTCACGCACAGGCGTGCATCTGGTCGTGCGTCCACGCACGGGTCATGCGCCAGTGCGAACGTTTCCTTGCGACTTTGCCCTCGAATTCGATCCCTGCTCGACCCAAACTCGAAATAACAACTTAAGACGCGGCCTTAAAGGTTTACTTGGCCTCTAAACATCAAAACGATTCAAATATAATGAAATTACAACTAACTAAGATAGATGAATGCAACACACTAATGAGAACTTTATTACAATGTCTTCAAGACGCAAAGTGACTCGTATTCTTGGCATCCTTAGCTTGCTCAGTTTGGGGTGGACTCCGGAATGTCAACGATGCCAATCAACTGGACCACCCGAACTTATTCCCCCATCAGCAGTGCACTCTTAGTCTCCTTCTGCATGACTTGAATCAACCCATTGAGCGTATCCTTGAACTTTATTGCTCGAGCCCTTGTTACCGGACCAATTGGCACTGTCACTGGGTCCTTCGTCCATGGATTCTCATCAGGATGTCACTATTTTGCAGCATATTCTCATTTCTGATCAGTGTATTATTCTCAGGGTTCAGTATGCTAGTATCACTTTTCACGTGGGGTTTGTGCATGCCCTTTGTAATTATGTGGATCGTCGGTATCTCTGAATAATATTATTAGTTTGGGTATTGGTGACTTGGATTTGATGGGAGACTTTAATGCTATTCTGGGTAATAATGAGAAAAAGGGTCGAGGATTGCTTCTCTTGCATTGTGTCAGGACTTTTGCAATTTTATGGAAAGTGCGAGGTTGGCGTCCATCCCAACCATGGGACACTTTTTACGTGGTGTGCTACGAGGGGTCGGCATAATCTCATTCAGGCTAGATTGGATCGCTCCATGGCTACCTCTAGTTTTGTTTCCCTTTGGCACAAGATGGATAACTATGTTCTCCCTCGTATTTGTTCTGATCACCATCCCCTTTTGCTCTCATGTTCGACTCAACTTATGCGAGGCCCGGGGCCTTTCCTGTTTCAGCGTATGTGGATTAAACATCCGGGTTTTCAGCAGACGGTTGCTTCTTGTTTTAATATTCCTATTGCGGGCTCTAATCATTTGATTAAATTTATGTGTGAACTCAAACGATTGCGTCTAGTGCTTCGTACTTGGAATAGGGAGGTTTTCGGTGATGTCAATTGGGCAGTGGATGATAAATTGGAAAGTTAAGTAAATTCAATCAGATATTGAGACTATTGGTTATACGGACAACCTCAGGGAGAATTAATTTGATGCTCAACGTTCGCTCAATTATGCATTATCGCTCAGTCTGAATTTCTTGGCAAAAATCGAGGCGGCCTGGCTTATTGATGGCGATCGTAATACTACTTTCTTCCACCATCGTTGTCAAACCAAGGTCGTTCGGTCTGGTATTCATGGTTTGATGATAGACGGCCATCTTGCTACTGACCCTATAGCCATCCGAAGTCATGTTATTCTTTTTTTTGAATAATTTCGAATATATATATAAAAAATGAAAAGAGAGTTGTCCTGATCACGGACTGATCAGGTAACTAAAAGTAAGCCTGAAAACAATGTCAAAAATAAAAACGAAAAAGTCACAAGCCGACCAAATGGTTGAATGGTTGGGGCTTCATTAAAACATCCCAAGGTAAAATCCACCTTGTGGGGAAAACCCTTGGCAGGAAAAAGAGTACCCCCCATAATGGAAAAAGCGTTCAAAAAATGACAAAAGAATCCAGGACGCACTAGCTAACAAACCTATAATTGGACTGGCCAACATAGTCATCAGTGAGATAATGTGCGAGCTCCTCAGGCGGGGACGCCCACCATGTACCATAATCCGTCTTCTTGCTCAGCATGTCTGCCACCCGATTGCCTTCCCAAAAAATGTGTGAGACCAACAAAATCATCTATGGGACTTCAACAGATCTCTTCTCCAACAAGTTCACCACATACATCGAATCCGACTCCAGCCAAAGTTGTGTCCATCCCTTGACAAAAGCATAGTGAATCGCCCACATTGCTGCGACCAATTCAGCTTCAAATGCATAACCCGAACCACAACGATTCACAAAACATCCCCGAAAGAAGCCTCTACAATTCCGGAAAACCCCGGAAGCTGTGAGACTACCCGGCGCCCCCGAAGAACTGCCGTCCGTATTCACCTTGATCCATCCCGGAAGGGGTTTTTGCCAATTAACTTCCACGATCTTTGGTGCTTGTCTAGCCCGCCAAGGAACACGCAGCCTACGCAGGATGAGAAGATCTTGTTGGTCATTGTGCATGCATCCTCGATCTAATGAAGATGATTCAACGATGAGAACCCACATATGAAGAATAGCCGCATCTACCGTCCAAGATTTATTGTGAAATATCAACTCATTCCGGATATGCCAAATGAGCCTGATGTAGGACAGAATAGCCACACGCCATAAGAAAGCAACCTGCTCACTAAAATGAAAATTCATTAGCCGCACCAGGAATTCATTAAAACAATGACCCACAAATAGGTATGGCAACAGGGCAGGTCTGGGACGGGTTTGGTCAAACCCAGGACCCGCCCCGCTAAGAAAATTTTGGACCTGGGACTTAAGACCCGCCCCGCCCCACATTGGACCCGCCGGGTCGCGGGTCCAACCCGCCAGACCCGCCACAAGAATCTAATGACAGTATTGATATCAATTTAATTAAAGCTACTGCTACTCCTCATTTTTTTTCTGGGGTGGAAGAAAAAAACTATAATGTCGTTTCTAGCCATCCCACATCACCAAATTAAAAATCTGCAAATGGAGAAGTTTGAGTATCCTACCTCTGCAAGAGGTACCAAAACTCATTCGATAAAATACTCAAAAAAAGTAACAAAAACATAAACAAGCAATTGAACAAAATTACAGCCAGAGTAGGCTTTAAAGTAGGTTGCCCTCGTATTTTGTTGAAGGCCACAATATCGCAACTTTGCACAAATTCGTTGCAAGGCTCGACTGTGAAATGCTCCTCTATAAGATCATCGACTGAAACGAGATCATCAACTATAGTAAGCATGATCTGAAGCTTCTTAATTCCATAACCGATTGGAACCAATTTTGATGCTCCCCACAAGAGGCCGGGTATCTCAATACTACGAACAACCTCTTCCAGCTTCTTCATGTCTGTCTCGTCGTCGTCAAATAGATCCAAGTCTCTTTATTTTTGGCAAGAGCCTTTGCAGCCTCCCTCTATTCTGCAGCCTTCTTTTCTTCCTCAGTCTTGTCGCCAAATAGATCCAAGTCGTCGTCGTCATCGGCAACAAACTTCTTAGTTTCCACAGCAGGAGCAGCAGGCTCAACGGCGGCAGCTTGGCCTCCCACCCTCACTCCAACAGCTTTCCCAAGAAAATCGGGTGCGAGCTTCTCGGAAACAACTTCATACCACTTGCTGGCATTGGGATAAAGATCAGCACTCGGCTTCTCCAAAATGGCGGCATAAACCTTAATATCATCTTTTGTCAGTTGATCCCCGAAAATGTATGATTTGCCGGAAATGAAGTCCTCAAGTGCCTTAAGGCCAACTTCTGTGTGCAGATCTGAGAAAGTAACAACCATTTTTGAATTCTAAAGAGAGTGAAGAGACAAATAGACAAAGCTTGGAGCGCGCAGAGTACTGCTACTCCTCATTGCTTGTCCATTATTTTTGTGTGTAAAATTTGTAATCAGAACCTTTAGTTTAATAAATTATATTAGTATTTAACCATATTATCATCAAACTATTTAGAAAATAATGTCAAACACTTTAACCTAAAATATCATCCTTCAGTTTCACGTAACTGCAAGCAGACAAGGAGAAGAAAAATAATTTCAGTGCTTGAAAGCTCGATCTAGATGCAGACAAGCAGTGCTTCTTTACTTGAGACCATTCCTAAAAAATTTAATAAATTTACTTAAGTAAATACATACGTGGTGGGTCCGAGGCGGGTCCACCAAGACCCGCTACTTTTAGAAGTGGGTCCGTAACCCGCCCCAGGACCCATTTGACCGGGTCCAGACCCGCCTAACGGGGCGGGTTTAATGCGGAGCTGGGTTTTGACACGCCCCATTGCCATCCCAACCCACAAATGGGTGAACGTTAAATGAATCAAAAATCCATCGCCAATTAGCCCCTACAAAGATACAAGAGACAAATAAATGGTCAACCGATTACGCAGAGGCACGACAAAGAGCGCAAACTGAGGGGCCAATGATACTTGCCCTGGTCCACAATAAATCCAAGACAGCCAAGCAATTGTGGATAGCCCGCCACGCCACCACCGATCGCCGTTCCGGAATATGTTGCGACCAAATCCAAGAACCCCATTTGACAGACGGATAATGGGCACGAATATGAGAATACGCTGCTTTCGAAGTAACCTTCCCATCATCCAAATTCAGCCTTATTCGCGTATCCCTCGAGTAAGGGACAATGGGGATTCGCACAATATCCCGGACCAAATCCAAATAAGCCTCCACAAATGAGAAGGTGAAGTGCCAGGACTCGTCATAGAAGTCGTCCGAAATGCGATGCCTAAATAAGTGTATGTACTCCTGTGGGATACCAATTCTGTCCGCTATAGAGTATCCCAGCCAGTTGTCAATCCAAAATAATACCTCGGAATTAACCCCGGGATCCAATGAGATTCATCCAAACAATCCGAAATGCAAGGTCTAATTCTAGCCCAGATAGAAAAAGGGATAAACGACCGCCGGATCGCCCCATCCGCCGTCAAGTAGCGCCTCCTAAAGGTGTTGAAGATCACCGAGTCTGAATTCATAACCTTCCAACCCAATTTCATCAAAAAGGTCGTATTAGCCACCATAACTGATCGAACGCCCAACCCCCCTTTAACCCAAGGCGAACACCGATTCCAATTAACCACCACCGACCCCTTGGTTTTTTGAATAAGTTTGAAATTATATATAAAGAATAAAAAGAGAGTATTCTGATCACAGGCTGATCAGGTAACCAAAAGTAAGCCTTAAAACAATGTCATAAATGAGAACGAAATGGTCACAAGCCGACCAAATGACTGAATGGTTGGTGCCTCATTAAAACCTCCCAAGGTAAAACCCACCCTTGTGGGGAAAACACTTGGAAGGGAAAAGAGTACCCCCCATGAATGAAAAAAGTGTCCAAAAATGGGAAAAGAAACCTGAAGCCAGGACACACTAGTTAACAAACCTATAGTTGGATTGGCCAACATAATCATCAGTGAGATAATGTACGAGCTCCACAGGCGGGACGCCCCACCATGTACCATACTCCATCTTCTTGCTCAGCATGTCTGTCACCCGATTGCCTTCCTGAAAAATATGTGAGACCACCAACTCCATATGAGCGAAAAGATGCAAGGTGTATCGCCAAGTGCTAAGGTGGCGCCACGGGACCTCCGCCGATCTCTTCTCCAGCAAGTTCACCACATACATCGAATCCGACTCCAGCCAAAGTTGTGTCCATCCCTTGACAAAAGCATAATGAATCGCCCACATTGTTGCGACTAATTCAGCTTCAAACGCATAGCCCGAACCCCAATGATTCACGAAACACCCACGAAAGAAACCTCTACAATTCCGGAAAACCCCGGATGCAGTGAGATTGCCCGGCGCCCCGAAGAACTTCCGTCTGTATTCACCTTGATCCCACCGGGAGGGGTTTTTGCCAGTTAACTTCCATGATCTTGATCTTTGGTCTAGCGCCCCAGAACTTGCAAAACCACGCAGATGAGAAGGTCCTGTTGGTCGTTGTGCATACATCCCCGATCCAATGATGATGATTCTACAATAAGTACCCGAAGATGGAGAGTTGATGTATCCACTGTCCAGATTTTGTTGTGAAAAACCAGCTCATTCCGGATATGCCAAATGAGCCATATGCAGGAAAGGATAGCCACACGCCAGAGGAAAGTAAACTGCTGACTGAAATGAAAGTTCATTAGCTGCACCAGGTATTCATTAAAGCTATAGGCCTCAAATGGGTGAACATTGAATGAATCAAAAATCCATCGCCAGAGAGCCCCTGCAAAGACAAGAGACAAATAAATGGTCAACCGATTCAGCAAAGGCACGACAAAGGGTGCAAACCGAGGGCCCAACAAAACTCCCCCTGGCCCTTAATATATCCAAGACGACCAGTCGTTGTGAATTGCCCGCCACGCCACCACCAATCGCCGTTCCGGGATGTGTTGTGACCAAATCCAAGAACCCCACTTTACTGCCGGATAGTGGGGACGAACACGAGCATATGTTACCTTCGAAGTAACCAAACCATCCTTTGAATTCAACCATACACGTGTATCCCTTGAATTTGGGGCAATAGGGATGCGCACGATAGCCTGGACCAGATCCAAATAAGCCTCCACAAATGAGAAGGTGAAGTGCCAGGACCCAGAAAAAGATCTCGAATTGAAAATGACCCATTCTCTCTACAGTTGACTTTGCACTATGCCCGTTGACCAGCCATTTTCCGGCCACTCCAACGCCGGATTCATACCTGAAAATGTAATTCCCCCTCACCGACTTCAACCACGCTCACCAAGACCGAAACTTGATCGGAAACGTCGTCCATTTTGGCCGGCAAAACCGTGATTCGCGCATATTTTTGCGAAAATTTCGAACCTTCACCGGCGCCAATTCCGACCACCAAAATGGACGTGCCACCCCAGGTTTTGCTCGCCTCCTCATGGGCTTTCATGCCCAGTCATCAATTTGGACTTTTCGATTCGTCTCCGCAACAATCGACGCTCTTCCAAAAAACCCAAACTTTCAATCAATCTCTAATTCCGACTCCAATAAGTATCCAATCCCAAAATTGACTCTACCATCTTCTAATTCACTCCAAGGCGCACAAATCCCACCCCCAAATCGACCAAATTGTGCCCCGAATCAAAAAACCCAAATTGGGGATCCGAAAATCAATTTTCGGACTTTGGATGCCCGATTGACCACCAAAACGGCCGATTTGGACTTTGTCAAAGAAGGAAACATTGCTCAGGAGGTCGAAACGAGTGGACCTAGCCCATCCAATTATAGTGACGCCACCGCTCCGGCAGATCACTATTCATCGCCGGGCCGGGCCCGCACGCATCCGTATGCTGCCACAACTTCTTCTTTTCCTCCATTTTCATTTTCCACTGCCCTCATTCAACCCCCGGGTACTTGCTTACATCCGAATCGGCCCACAAATTTCTATTCGCCCGACATCACTAATGCGTTGGGACTCGCTCCAGAATCGGTTTATCTCAAGGTGCAGCAAACTCCGGCCTCCACTCCTAAATGTCCTACACAACGAGTCGATCACGGGTCCAAGGTCACAGATTATCATCTGCATGCCAATATGGTCTCTGGCAACTCTTCCCCACATGGCGTTCATGACGTTCTATCCTCTGATCATCCACAAGTCCATGCATACTTGCAACAACTCATACCCACGTGTGGAAACAACTTTTGCGCAAATGGTTTCTGGTAAATCCTCTGACACTGCATCTCCTCAGCATGGCCCAGGTAACCCTCCATCTTTTGCTAAAATTGTTTCTGGTCCCTCTAATCCTATCCCCGAGCCCATTAAAAAAGGTGAATATTATTCTGTGGTTATGGATGAAAATGTTTATCAACAACGACTTGCTGAATTTCGATATGCTTTAATTGGTCGTGTTATGCTCAGCAAAGGTAATAAACCGTGGCCAATTATGCCTCTTCATAAACGACTTTCTGAATTATGGGGTGTTAAAAATGATTGGAAGTTGATACCGTTGGGTAAAGGTTACTTCTGTGTTAAATTTAACAACACTTCTGATCGTTCCGTGCTCAGCGCGGGCTACTTGGTCTCTCAATCCTGGTTCCATCCGTTTATCTCCTGGGTTCGATTTCAACCCCTACAAGGTTAATACTTGACGGCTTCTGTTTGGGTGAGAATATTTGAGTTGAGTATCGAATACCGGGACCCCGATTTACATTATGGGATTGGCCAAGGCCATTGGCTTTTGATTCAGGTTGATGAACGGTCTGGATGGTTCTCTTGGACATTTTGTTCCGCGTTTTGGTTGATGTGGACCTTACTAAACCTCTACAGGATCATATTATGGTTGAAAGAAAGGGTCACTGTTCGTTTGTTTCTATCGGGTATGAAAAGCTTCCTTTATTTTGTGGAACCTGTGGTATTACGGGACATTCGGCTGCGTCTTGCCGACGATTAGGAAATAATGTCAATTTGCAGGAGCCACAGGGACGACCCACTCCTCAACGTGGTCGCTCCCGAACTCGTCAGGTTTATCGTCCGGCTCATAACCCATCGGATAAGGGCAAGACTGTGGATAACTTAGTGGATAATAAGACTTTGTCTATGCGCCCGAGCTCCCCTTCTTGTGCCATCGTTACCGTTTCCTCGGATATTACTCTGGATAATACTTTTTCTGCTTTGGACTCTGAGGATCCTTCTATTCATACTTCAGATGATATGCCACCTCCAGTGGTTAAACGTACATCTGTCCCCAAACCTCCGGTTCTTCGCGGTGACCAATCATTCTCCGCCTCTGATATTCATCATAGGCCTATCACGGTGCAGTACCCATTGGAAAAACCCATTCGTCCGTTGTTTAGGGCTATCCGTGCTAAATCTGTTGATGCCAAACATAGGCTACTTCAATCGGTAACGCAGGTAACAAGCCGCTTGTTCATCAATTGGAGATTGAGGATGATGAACATGGATCTAAAAATTTAAACAAGGCGCCCAGAAATGTTGGGCTGATTATGTGGATGATGATAATATTTTGGGTTGATAGATCTGCGCCCACACACTCCGGATCTCCTACTCGGATCACCTCACCGATCCTTCCCAATGAATTGCTTCTATTGGAACATTCGGGGATTAGTAACATTGCTTCGCGCAATATTCTTAAGAAGCTATGTAATAATCACAAACCTTCTTTGGTTGCTATTGCGAGAACCTAAAGTTGACTTGCATTCTATCTCGATTCTTATTGGGCAGTCTTGGTTTTACGGTTTGTGGCTGAACTTTCGGGTATCGGGGAAGTCGGATATCCGGATCTTGAGACGGTCGGATATAACGATTCTTCAAACGAGGTTTTTATTTCGACCAATGTATTATTCTTAAGGTCCAATTCTCCAATTACATCTTTCATGTGGGGTTTGTTCATGCTATATGCAATCACGTGATTCGTAGACAACTTTGGTCGATATTATTTCTCCGGGTTGTGATGATCCGGTTTTGATGGGGGACTTTAATGCTATTCTCGGGAACCATGAGCGTCTGGTCGTGGGGTCACCTTGATGGCGTCTTGCCAGGATTTTCGGATTTTTATGACAATGCGGGGTTGATGGCTATCCCCACGATAGGCAACTTCTTTACTTGGTGCAAAGACGCGTCCTCATCGACTCTCATTCAAGCTCGGCTTGACCGTGTTATAGCTAGTTCTAGGTTTGTTAATCTTTGGCGGAGGACTAAGGCTTTTGTTCTCCCTCGCACTTGCTCGGACCATCATCCTCTTTTGCTTTCGTGTGAGACTTCGGCTCATAAGGGCCCATCTCCTTTTCGTTTTCAACGTATGTGGACTAAACATCCTGGTTTTTCGGTTGTTACTTCTTCTTGGGAATCAAATTGCGCGATCACTAACCCTTTGATTCGATTGATGATAAAATTGAAAAGATTGCGCCGTAGCCGTTCTTGGAATTGAGAGGTTTTTGGGGATGTCAATCGTGGGGTGGATGATAAATTAGATAAGTTGAGACAGATTGATCGGACATCGAGACTGGGGTATAGTATAGCCCGTCGGGACTGGAGCTTGAAGCCCAAAATTCGCTTAATCAAGCGTTGCTTCTACAATCTGAATTTCTTCGCCGTAAATCTCGGGCCGCTTGGTTGGTTGATGGAGACCGCAACACTTCTTTTTTCCACCGTTGTTGTCGACTAAGGCGCTCGGGCTGGTATTCACGGCCGATGATCAATGGTACGCTTTCCACGGATCCATCCCTCATCCATAGTCACATTATCCGATTCTTCCAGGACTTATTCACGGCGCCTATTGGTCCTATTCCGGATTTTTCTTCTATTGATCAAGTTATTAATCCGGTGGTAATGGATGTGGAGAACAATTGCTTAACCTCTTCACCTATGGATTTAGAGATTCGAGATGCGGTTTTCGATCAGGTCTTGTGATTCCCGTGCCCGAGATGGATTTAATGGCTCTTTCTATCGAGTTGTTGGGATATTATATCTAATGACGTCATTCTCTTTGTGCGCCACTTCTTCCGATCCGGTTTCTGCCGGATGGACTCAATTCACTTTATGGTTCTCATTCCTAAAAGCAAAGATGCGAATATTGTTGATAATTTCAGGCCCATTGTCATGAGCAATTTCATCTTCAAAATTATCACTAAGATATTGGCTACTCGGTTTGCCCGTATCGTTAGGCGTATTTTGTCTCCTACACAATTTGGTTTTATTAGGGTCGTCACATTCATGATTGTATTGCTCTAGTCTCGGAAGGCTTTAACATTCTTCATAATCGGAGTGTGAGAACATGATCCTAAAAATCGATATCCGTAAGGCATTTGACACTCTCAGCTGGGATTTTCTTTTATATGTGTTACAGAGATTTGGCTTCTCCGAGAAATTTGTTGCGTGGATATCTGTCATTTTGAACTCGGCCCGTATCTCGGTTCTTCTTAATGGCTCTCGATCGGATACATTGCTTGCACAAGAGGGGTGCGTCGGGGTGATCCACTTTCACCCCTTCTTTTTGCATTCGAAAGAAGTCTGGGAAACTTATCTCTCATCCGGTGTCATCCCATCTTTCAAGCCTTTCATGGCTCCGGCGTAATATTGTGTTTCCGTCCTCCATGCTTTATGCGCATGATGATATTGTCATCCTTTGTGCGGCAACCTCGCAATGCACGTTATATTTTTGATACTCTTGGTCATTATGCCTCTCTTTCGGCCAGGTGTTCAATCTGTCAAATCGAAGGTATTTTTGAATTCGGTCTCGGGTCTCGCATTATATTAGACATCGCATTGAGATGATCATGGGCTTATCGGTTGGATCCTTTCCTACTAATTATCTTGGGGTTCCTATATTCAAGGGTGCCCCCAAACATGGTGTGTTGCGGCCTTTGTTTGATAAGATTATGGTTAAGTTTAAGCGTTGGAAAGGTTCTTCTCTCTCCTTGGCAGTCGTGGTATGCGCTTGGTTAACTCTATTATTGCCACTCCTTGGTTCACAAAGTATGCTCATTTACAAATGGCCTATCGCCGCTTGCAAAGATTAGAGAAAGCTATGCGTAACTTCATTTGGGACTGGTGATATTAATCGGAAGGGTTCTGCCGTGGTTAATTGGGCGCGTTGTTGCTCTCCTAAGAATGAGGGCGGTCTTGGCGTCCGATCCTCATTTCTCGCAAATCAAGCCTTTATTATGAAGATGGGTGAAACTTCTCACATCGGATTCCATTGTCTTTGATACTCTCGTCGCCGTTTTTTGATGGACAATGGTTCGATTAGCGCTCATTCTTGCCTTCTTCTATCGGGGGCTGCGCGCCCAATGTGGAGGATTGTCAAACCGATTCGAGATGGATTCCAGGGGCTCACTCTTGGTTAATTTTTGGACAGAGATAAGCGGCAGCTACGTCATTGCGGATCGGATTGGCATCCCGCATGAATTTCGGGCTAACTTTCGTAATCCCATATCGGACTTCTTTTTGATAACAAATGGCATCTCACTATGTCGTTTGTGGAGGCTTATTTGGATATTGTTCGGGATATTGTTCGTTGTCCGATTGCTCAGATTCTTTGGATAAACGCAGTGTGGACTCGCTCGTGGATGGGACGGTGACTTCTAAGTCAAGATATGCATTTATTCGATTTGTCCTTTCCTTCGTTAAATGGGGATCTTGGATATGGTCCCCTACATTCAGAGAGGCGCACGGTTGTGGTCGGCGGGCGATATTCGGACGTCGACTTGATCATGGACGTTCACCACCCCAAAGGATTCATCGGTCCCACGCTTGTGTCTGTAACTCTCATTCGGAATCGATCGATCACATTTTTGTTTTTTGCAATTTTGCAGGAGCTCTTTGGGATCGGATTGCGGGTTCATTTGCGGTGGCTTTTCGTAACGTCTATAGCTTCAACGATTTTATGGTTCATTTAATGGAATTTCATTTCGGTCGCAGATTGCTTTTCTCTCGGAGGGTGGCGATTGTTTCTTGCATATGGCTTATTTGGCACATCGAAATGACATGATCTTTAATCACAAACATTGGACTACGATGCGCGCTTGTTCGATTGAGAGCCATGATTATTGAGTTTGCTTCGCTTGACAAAGGGTGCATGCGAGAATACCTAGGAGGATCTTATTTGTCTACACCGGTGAAGGTTAGTGGACGCCTCCTAAGGCCCTCGCATTATCCCATGCCTTGGTTTTTCCCCCCGTTTGGATTAAAGTCAACATAGATGGTAGTGCTATCGGAGCTCCAGGTCGCCGGCAGGCATTTTCCGTACCTATCGAGGATTTTTTCGTGGGTGTTTCGTGGAGAGCAGTGTGGAACGGGCTTTGCTTTTGAGGCCGAATCTGGTAGCTGCCATGACCGCATGAATCTTCTATGCTTTTCGCAAGGGTTGGACTAATATTTGGATGGAATCGGACTCTACATATGTTGTTGGCCTTCTTAGATCTCAGACGGGCTCCATCCCATGGCGGTTGCTTAATCAATGGCGTTATTCTCTCTTTCGCTTTCCCGGATGCATGTTGTGGTTTCTCACATCTATCGAGAAGCAACGTGTTGCGGACCACCTCAGTAAGTTCACGTGTGACTCCTCTTGGTGGGATGCCCCCCCAATGGATATTATCTCCCCTAGATGACTATGTCGGACCATCGTATAGATTTGTTAGTTAATTTGTGCTTTGTTGTTTTGGTTTGGTTGTATGGCTTTCACTTTTCTCTGGGTACTATTTTCCTACTAAGGGTTTTCCCCACAAAGGTGGGTTTTACCTTGGTAGGTTTTTAACGAGGCCCCAAACATTGGGCTACCTGGTCGGCTTGTGACCAGGATTTTTCATTTCTTTCTATTAAATTTCGATTTATTAAAAAAAAAAGTGCCAGGACCCGTCATAAAAATAGTCCAAAATGCGATGGCGAAATAAATATATGTACTCCTCAGGGATACCAATTCTGTCTGCTATAGAGTAATCCAAGGGTGCTGCCGACCACCGAGTCTGAGTTCATGACCTTCCAGCCCAATTTCATCAAGAAAGCCGTATTAGCCGCCACAATCGATCGAACGCCCAACCCCCTTTTAGTTTGAGGTGTGCAACACCGATTCCAACTAACCACCACCGACCCCTTTGAATTAACATCCCCAGTCCAAATGAAGTTATGCATGGCCCTTTCCATTTGCTTGAGCAAGGTGCGGGGCCATTTGTAAACCATCATTGTGTGCACAAACGAACTAGTAATCACCGAATTAACGAGGCAAACTCGACCAGCAAGGGAAAGAGAAGTACCTTTCCATCTTTTGAATTTGAGGATGACCTTATCAAAGACAGGCTGTAGATCCGCAACCTTAGGGGCACCCTTGAGTATCGGTGCGCCCAGATATACTGTGGGAAATGTCCCGGGCTGGATCCCCATGATAGTTTGCACCCTCACACGGACATGCGATGAGACTCGGGAGCCAAAGTAAACTTTAGATTTCCGAGGATTGAACGCTTGGCCCGACATATCCGCATAAAGATGGATGATGGGAAGATAATTCGTCTGGGCGCCATGAACGGATATATCCAATTTTGCTCAACCGCAACTTCAATAAATTTACTAAGTACTTCCTCCGCGATGCAAAACAGTAACGGGGATAAAGGATTAGCTTGTCTGACCCCTCTAAAACAGGGAAAGTACTCCACCGGCATCCCATTTAGTAGCACTGATATTCTGGACGACCAAAGAATAACATCCACCCAGTGAATAAAAATCTCTAAGAAACCAAAGCGGCGCAAAACGTGTAGTAAGAAATCCCACTTCAATGTATCAAATGCCTTACGGATATCAATCTTCAAGATCATATTCGCATCCGATCGACCATGCAAGACATTGAACCCTTCGAAGACCATGGCAATACAATCGTGAATATGCCTCCCCAGAATAAACCCAAACTGTGTAGGAGATAAATAGGCAGCAATAATCGAACCCAAACGCGTAGCCAATATTTTAGTAATAATCTTGAACATAAAATTACTCATAACAATCGGGCGAAAGTTCTCAATCACATTAGCATCCTTAGTCTTTGGAATGAGCGCCATGAAGCTAGTGTTCAAACCCAAAGGTAGGGATGAGCTAATGAAGAAAAATCGGACAGCGGCGATCACCTCGACAGAGTTGACATCCCAGAAGTGGCGATAAAATGTCCCTCTAAAACCATCTGGTCCTGGAGAGCTATCCGAATCCATATAAAAAACCGCTTCCTTAATCTCTACATCCGAAGGAATGACTGTCAAGCTAGCATTATCCGACGCCCCTACCCTAGGGGAAATTACCACCGACCCCTTGGTATTAACATCACCAGTCCAAATAAAATTACGCATGGCCCTTTCCATGTGCTTGAGCAAGGATCGAGCCCATTTATAAACCATCATGGTGTGCACAAAAGAACTGGCAATCACCGAATTAACAAGGCAAACTCGACCAGAAGAGAAAGAGAAGAACCTTTCCATCTTCATGAATTTGAGGATCACCTTATCAAAGGCGGGCTGTAAATCCACGACCTTATGAGCACCATTAAAGATCGGGGCGCCTAAATATATCGTAGGGAACGCTCCGGGCTGGATCCCCATGATATTTTGAACCCTCCCACGTACATGAGATGAAACTCGGGATCCAAAGTAAACTTTAGATTTCCGAGGGTTGAAAGCTTGGCCCGATATATCAGCATATGAGGATCTAAAGCAGGATACGGGCATTAGTTGAAGAAGCCCCACACATAATAACAATATCATTGGCATATAGGATGGACGATGGGATGATGATCTGTCTAGGCGCAATGAACGGGCCTAACTGATTCTAAGTAACCGCGGCCTCGATAAATTTACTATGTACCTCCTCCGCGATGCGAAAGAGTAATGGGGATAGAGGATCACCCTGTATGACATCTCTAAAACAGGGGAAGTACCCCAGCGGCGTCCCATTAAGTAACACTAATATTCTAGACGACCGAAGAATAACATCCACCCAGCGAATAAAAATCTCCAAAAAGCCAAACCGGCGCAGAACTTACAATAAGAAACCCCACCTCAATCTATCAAACGCCTTATGGATATCAATCTTCAAGATCAGATTTGCATCTGTACGACCATGCAAAACATTAAACCCTTCAGAGACCATGGCGATACAATCGTGAATCTGCCTCCCCGGAATAAATCCGAACTGCGTAGGAGATAAATAGGCAGAAATGATCGAGCCCAAAAGAGTAGCCAAATCTTGGTGATAATCTTGAAAAGAAAATTACTCATGACAATTGGCCGAAAGTTCTCAATAGAATTAGCATCCTTAGTCTTCGGAATGAGTGCCATAAAACTAGCGTTCAACCCCGGAGGTAAGGAAGAGCTGATAAAGAAAGAACGGACAACGGTGGCACATCTGCCAAAATAACATCCCAGAAATGACGATAAAACATCCCAGTAAAGTCGTCCGGGCTAGGAGAACTATCCGCACCCATATCAAAAACCACTTCTTTAATCTCCGAATCCGAAGGAATAATTGTTAAACTGGCGTTATCCGAAGCCCCCGCAATAGGAGAAATAACCTGATCAACCATAGAGTAATCTGAAGTGCTACCCCCTGAATCCACGAAAAGCTCCTTATAGAAGGATATAATATGACTCCCAAGAATAGCCGGATCATCTGAGAAATTACCATCGATTATCAGGCCCTGGATCCCCGAGCGGCCACTGCGAATCTGGCAGCGACGATGAAAATATGCTATATTACGATCCCCATCCTTAAGCCAGGCCGACCAGGCTTTCTGCTTAAGGAATTCAGATTGTAATAAAAGCGTGTGAGACAACTCATTCTGGGCTACAAACTCTGCATCCCGTCGTGCAGCTGTGAACTGCCTGAATCTACCGAACCTTCTCCATCTGACTCTCAACCCGACGATTAACATCACCAAACACATCCCTATTCCAGGCCTTAATAACCTGACGTAGCCTTTTGAGCTTCAACATGATGCACAATAAGGGGTTGGACGTGGCACATGGGGGAACCCAAGAAGACGTCACCAAATCACGAAATGAATCATGATAAACCCACATACTCTGGAAACAAAATGGAAACGGACCCCTACAAATAGAAGACGAGCAAGAAACCAAATTTGGGTGATGATCCGAGCCAATGCGAGGTAGCACCAAGCCCTTAACAACTTGCCAAAAAGAGAAAAATCGACACATTGCTAGGGTTTGATCCAACTTAGCCTGAAGGAGAGATAGAGGCGTTTGGGGAGAGCACCAAGTAAACGAGTTCCCCGTAGTCGGCACCGCAAACAAACCAGATCCTCCCAAAAGTCTCTGAAATCCTAGCAAGAGGCCTGGGATAAAATCCCACTGCCCGAGCGCTCATGATGACCCAAAACAGCGTTAAAATACCTAATAAGCAACAAATCATCAAGACCCAAATTCCTCAAATCCAACCAAAACATGCGCCGAGAATTATGGTCACACAAACCATGAACAAAACCAATATGAAAACCAAAGAACCCAATTGTACCTGCATAACAATGCAGTGAGAAGAAGACCAAACATGGTGCAGAACGGAGATACAAGCATCACAGAAGACCCAAATATCAGCCCGACCGTTAGCACGAAAAATTTGAGCAGCGAAACTCAAACCCAAACTACTCCAATAGGAATCCGAAATAGAGGAAATATCCACCTTAGGCTCACAAATAGCTAAAATAGAAGATTTATGTTTCAGACATAACGCCTTAAGTACATTACAAGAAGCAATGTTCCCAATCCCCCGAATGTTCCAGAAGATGCAATTCATTGAGACGGTGGAGGATGGGCTGCCCGTGTCGATTGCACGGTAAATACAGGAATGTGATATGCTGCAGAACCCGGCGATTGAGCGTTAGCCACTTCATCTGCGTAATCCGCCCATTGTTTTGAAGTTGCATAGTCTAACTCAGTTGGCCCTGGGCGATCCAGCTCAATCGTAATGTCATGAATTGCTGGAGATGGACACTCAGTAACACTCTAAAGTAATCTGGATTTGCCGAATCAAGGGAGCTATCTCTGAAGGCACGACTGAGGGCACGTATAGGCTTCTCCAGCGGGTGCTGAATCGTAAGAGGCAGAGTAGTAGAGAAGGAGCCAGTGTTGGAAGGATGAGCCTTTAGGACCAGTTCTCTAGTAGGTAGATCTGTCTGAGGATCCGCGGTTGATTGCTCTGGGGCGTCCTCTGAAGCGAGCGCCTCAAAAGCATTACCAAGTTGTACATCAGTAGGGCAAGTGACTATTGCGCAGGAAGGGGAGCCTGGCCGCATAGTCGAACCCATATTTCCCATTGAGTCATCAACGACCTTGCCCTTGTCCTGCTGCACAGGACGATAAACTTTGCGAACTCTAGAGCGGCCTCTTTGAACCGATTGTTGTTGGCCCTCCGGAGCCTTTAAACGTCCACGAGGAGGTTTGGGTCGCCTTTCCGTAGCCGTGTTTCCCATAGTATTAAGCTGGCAAGAAGCGGTGGGATGGCCCGTAACATTACACTTGGCACAAAACTCTAGGAGTTTCTTATAACTCACCAACACAAAGGAACATTGTCCAACCCGTTCCACCATACTGTGATCCTCCAATGGTTTAGATAGATAAATATTGACCATCACACGAATAAAATGTCCCAGAGACCCATCAAGCGAATGTTGATCAATCTGAATCGGATTACCGAGTGCACTGGCGATCCCAAGGATAGTGTTGGGATCCCAGTATTCCAAACTTAGCTCAAAGATACGGACCCAAACACTGGCCACAAAAGTGTGCACCTTGTAAGGATTAAAGTCCGGGACCCATGGAGAAAGCCGAATAGAACCCGGATTTAGCGCCAAGTTGATACAAAGTTGAGCACGAGCATGATCCTGCGCATGAAAAAATTTGACACAAAAATATCCCTTGCCCAAGGGAATTAGTTTCCAATCATTGGTAATGCCCCATAGCTTGGATAGCCTTTTATGCAGAAGTATAGTAGGCCATGGCTTGTTACCTTTTCCAAAAATAACCCTCCCAATCAAAGAATGAGAAAACTCGACAAGACGTTATTGGTATACATTTTCATTGATAGTAACATAATAATAATCCCCTTTCCTAACTGGCTTAGGGATTGAATGTATCTTACCAGAAACCATATGAGAAAATGATGGAGTGTTACCTGGGGCCTCAGGTAAAATAGAATCCAACGAATTGTTATTGCCTGAAACCATGTTCGCAAAAGAATGACCTAAATTAATATGGGTATTAATGTTATGAGCCGAAAGTCGAGGGTTTGATGCATGGGGGGATGAGCTTCCAGCCATTTGAGTAGTCGTCATGGGAGGGCACGCAAAAAGGAATGCTCTGAGGATGGCAGACAGAGGCCCAGGGGTCATCACCCCCTGGGAGGGGGCAGCCTTGGAGGGAACGGTAGTGGCGGGCCCCCATAATGGCGCCCAAGGGGGGCGGACCCCCCATAATTAGCGGCAAACATGGGGGGACCTCTCCAAGTGCAGCGGCTGCCTTGGAGGAGGGGGGAGCCGCCCCCCTAATTCCCATCAATGAAGATGCAGCCCCCAAGGACGCCTGTTGCATAGTCGACGGAGGCATGTAGACCTCAGGCGGGACCAGCCCCATGACGGGATGCATGGGGGTTGGGCATGGGGTCGCTTGCGAAGGCACAAAGGTTGGGGGAATTCCATAACAAGACAACATCGATGAAGCAGCAACCTGAGAGCCTATCGGAACAACAACAGCGATCGGAGATGCAACCGTTAATGATGACTGCGACGTGGGGGGATGTTGAAGACAAACATGGGGAGGTAAGTAATTTGATGTTAAGCCATGAAAGAATCCGACAAGTTCATGATGATAACAACGGCGACGACGCCGGCGCCGATGAGCGAGATGACCGGACAGATTAGAGGATAGAGACGACGTTCAGTTTCCTAAAATTTAGGAGAATATTAGGGTTTCTTTTCCAAAAAAATTCTCAGGAATTGATGAATAATGTGTTTTCTCGAAGTCATGTTATTCACTTCTTCGAAGATTTGTTCGCGGCTCCGGTTGGCTCTCCGGTTGATTACTCTATTGACCAGACTATTACTCTAGCATGCTTAGAGATTGATAACGTGATTCTTCATTCATTGCCCTCTGATATTGAGATAAAGGAGGCAGTTTTTGATCTTGGCTTGGATAGCTCCCCTGGTCCGGACGGTTTTAATGGGGTGTTATATCATCATTGTTGGTATATTATTTCTATTGATGTCATTGATGCAGGTCGTCACTTCTTTGTTTCTGGGGCTTTGCCAGCTGGACTCAATTCCAACTTTTATTGTTCTTATTCCTAAATGTAAGGATGTCATTGTTATTGAAAATTTTAGGCCGATTGTCATGAGCAATTTCATTTTTAAGATCATTACGAAGATTCTGGCTACTCGTTTTGGAAGATTGTCAGAAGGGTTCTTTTCCCACTCAGTTTGGGTTTATTCCAGGACATCATATTCATGATTGTATCGGTTTGGATTGGAAGACTACAATATTTTGCAGAATAGAGCGGACAAGAACATGATTTTAAAGATTGACATTCGTAAAGCCTTTGATACTTTCAGCTGGGAGTTCTTGCTTTACGTTTTGCATAGATTTGGGTTTTCAGCTAAGTTCATTGGATGGATTTCGGTGGTTCTTAACTCGGCTCGTATTTCTATCTTGTTGAATGGTTCGCCGGTGGGTTACTTTTCCTATTCTCGCGGTGTTCATCAAGGGGATCCTCTTTCTCCTCTTCTATTCTGTGTTGCCGAGGAAGTGTTGGGCAGAATTTTTGTAGACTTAGTGGCTTCTAATAGTATACGGCAATTTTTTGCCCCTGGAACATCCATTTTCCTTCTACGATGTTGTATGCTGATGATATAGTCATTCTCTGTGAGGCAACCACTGGCAATGCCCGTCATATTCGCCAGGATCTTCGATTTCATGCTTTTATTTCGGGGCAAGTCTTCAATCCTAACAAATCCAAGGTTTGTTTTGGGACTTCTATTTCTAGACACGTCTGCAATTGGATTCAAGCAATGATTGGGATCCAGGTGGGTGATTTCCCTACGACTTACCTTGGCGTCCCCATTTTTAAAGGGGCTCCCAAGCAGAGGGTTCTTCACGCTACTTTTGATAAGGTGCTCCTCAAGTTCAAACGATGGAAGGGGTCTTCTCTCTCGCTTGCTGGCAGGGTGTCTGGTGAACTCTGTGATCACGAGTTCACTGGTGCACGTGCACTCTATGCTTGTTTATAAATGGCAGGTTGCTATGCTTAAGCAGCTTGAGAAAGCTATGTGTAATTTTATCTGGACCGGTGACATCAATCAGAAAGGTACTCGTGTGGTTAATTGGGATCGTTGTTGTACTCCTAGGAAAGAAGGGGGCCTTGGGGTCCATTCTATCATCACCGCTAATCAGGTTTATCTCATGAAATTGGGCTGGAAGGTTATTATTTCGGATTCCATCATGCTCGCCACCCTTCGCAAGCGATATCTTTTGGCGAGCGGGGCGATCCATAACACATACTTACCTTCTTCAATTTGTGCTGGTCTTCATCCTCTGGTTCACAATTTTTTAACGGAGTCGCGTTGGGTTCCGGGGGCGAAGTCGTCTATTGGATTTTGGAATGACAATTGGTTAGGTTATGTCATTGCGGATCGGATTGGCATTCCTACAGAATATCGGATTCATTTTCAGGACATGATCCCTGACTTTTATTATGATAACACTTGGCATTTTACCATTTCTTTCGTGGAGGCTTACATGGATATTGTTCGTGATATTGTTTGTTGTCCGCTTCCCCCGCATTATGAGAATAAAGGAGTATGGACGCATTCTATGGATGTGGTGGTTTCTTCTAAAGAGGCCTATTCATTTTTTGCGGCCTGCTCTCTCGGTGGTTAGATGGGGTTCTTGGATTTGGTCTACGCACATTCTGAAAGGAGATCAGTGGTTGTTTGGAGGGTAATTTTCGGACGCCTTGCGATTTTAGACATTATGAGCTCCCATGGCTTCATTGGGCCGATTTTCTGTAGTCTATGTTACTCTCACGCTGAATCGATTAACCATCTTTTTGTTTTATGTGCTTTTGCAGAGTATCTGTGGGGCTGGATGGCTGAGGATTTTCGTTGTTACTATCCATCCAGCGCATAGTTTCAATGAATTTTTGGTTCATGTCATGGATTTCCACTTCAGTGATCAGGTGGCTTTTCTATGGAAGGTGGCTGTTATTTCTGGCGTTTGGCTCCTTTGGCACATTCGGAATGATATTATTTTCAATGATAATAAATGGTATCCGGAAGAAGCATTGGTTCAGCTCCGGGCGATGATTTTGGAATCTGCTATTCTGGATAAGGGTTGCATGAACAACACTCAAGATGACCTCCTTCGTCTTCATCATCTCAAGGTCCAGGGGTGTGCTCCCAGAGCCCCTAGAATCATCCTTGTTACTTGGCACCTTCCCCTCCCAGGCTGGATTAAGGTTAATACAGATGGTAGTGCTTCTGGCTCCTCGGGCCGTCTCATGGCTGTCGGGGTTTATCGTACGACTAGGGGCTTTTTCAGATGTTGCTTTGCTGCGCAATGTGGATTTGGATTTGCTTTTGAGGCAGAGTTAATTGTTGTCATTAGGGCGATCTACTATGCTTTTCATAAGGGATGGACGCACCTTTGGGTAGAATCAGACTCGTCTTTCGTGGTTGATCTCTTTCGTAATCGCGATGGCTCCGTCCCATGGCGTATTCTGAGTCACTGGAATTACTCTATGCATTTGATCTCTCAAATAAATTTTGTAATTTCTCACATTTATCGAGAGGGAAATCGTGTGGCAGATTGTCTTAGTAAATTCTCGGATCCAAGTGGTGGGACACGCCCCCAGCGGACATTATCCCTTTACTCAATGATGATTATGTTGGTCGTAGTCAGTATAGATTTGTCAGATAACTTGAGTTTTTGTGTTTCTTATGTTTACACTGGATTTCTTCTCGCGGGGGTACTCTTTTCCTACTGTGGGTTTTCCCACAAGGGTGGGTTTTATTCCGGTAGGTTTTTAACGAGGCCCCGAATATTGTGCTACCTAATCGGCTTGTGATCATGACTTTTCTTTTCTTCTATTTTATTTTTGACTTTATTAAAAAAATAGGTTTCCAGTCATTTTTAATGCCCCATAACTCCGAAAGACGTTTATGCAGGGGCATAATTGGTCATGGCTTGTTGCCCTTACCAAAAAGCACACGGCCAATCAAAGAATAAGAAAATTCAAGCAAACGTTGCTGGTAAACATTTTCATCAATGGTAACAAAAAAATAATCATCAATGGTAACAGAAAATTCAAGCAAACGTTTGGAGGACAATATCTCTCTCAGGATCACGACCGCCGGCGCTGCTCCGTTCACTTTCTCGGTCGTCTTCTCCGGGTGCTCCATGGTGGAGCAGCCCTTTTACGGGTATACGTCGAACTTCGATCCTCCTCCAAAATCTGCCCAAATTGATCGATCAACTGCTCCATCAACTCAGCCGCTGGACGTCGTCTTCTCCGGCGAACATCCGATGGCAACAGGGAGCCACCACCCATCGCTGATGGCGTGTTCTACGGGGAACTCTATCCCGACTCCTCCAATGATGCATGGCTCTAGGGTTTCTGGGAATAACCCTCAGGTTCCAATAACCTCTGTGGCACGCGACACCATTATTGCCAGCGACGGAAACTCTGCAGGTCCTCACAGCGGCAACCGTGATGAACTATCTATTAAAAGTGCTCGTTCCAAGTCCTTCTACGGCATCCCTTGGAACTTCCTTTCGTCGAAGAAGTCCCCATCATCCCATGCTTCCGCCAGCCCTATACCGCCGGAGCTCTCCTCATCGCCAACATATGCTGCTAATTCCTCGCGTCCAGCAGGTATACCAGGTATTTAGGGGGGCGAGCCCCCACCTACTATACAGAGTGCAGCCGCTGGGGGGCCTTCTCTTACCCCCATGGATGCCTTCCACCATGGGGGTGCCAGCCCCTATTTGTCTTCCCATGAGGGGCTGGCGGGTTCCTTCCCTCCCAGGGTAGCCCCTTCCCAGGGAGGTGATGTCCCCTAGGTCACAGTCTCCTATCCTCTGAGCAACCCTCTGGCATTCCCCCGCCCAAAAGCTATTTCCAAGGATGGACCTCAGAATGCTAGCAGTTCGGCCCCACCGACAACCAATTATGAATCGAACTCTCGACATTCGGCTCATAATAATAATGCTCAAGCCAATTTTGGCCATACTTTTGCTAAAATTGTTTCAGGTATCATCCCATCTATGGATTCATCTACGCAGGCCACAGGTAATTTTACCCTATTTTCCCATATAGTTTCTGGTAAATCCCATTCTATCCCTAAACCGGTCAGAAAAGGAGATTACTGTTCCGTTACTATAGATGAAAATCTTTACCAACAACGACTTGCAAAATTCTCTTATTCTTTAATTGGAAGGGTCATCTTGGGAAAAGGTAACAAGCCATGGGCGACTATGCTTTTGCATAAACGCCTATCCGATTTATGGGGTATTAAAAATGATTGGAAATTAATTCCCTTGGGCAAGGGTTTTTTGTGTCAAGTTGTTTAATGCGTAGGATCGTTCTCGAGCTCAGCAAGGTACCACCTGGATGCTCAACTCGGGTACTATTCGTCTATCTCCATGGGTGCCATATTTCAACCCTTACAAGGTGCAAACCTCTGTGGCCAGCGTTTGTGTACGAATCTTTGAGCTCGGTTTGGAATATTGGGACCCCAATACAATCCTGGGAAATGCCAGCGCTATCGGAAATCCCCTACAAATTGATCAGCGTTCACTTGATGGTTCTTTGGGCCACTTTGTTTGGGTTTTGGTGGACATTCATCTTTCAAAACCATTGGAGGACCACATCATGGTGGAGCGCACTGGCCAGTGCTCCTTTGTGTCAGTCACTTATGAGAAACTCCTGGAGTTTTGTTCAAGGTGTGGCATAACGGGACATTCGATAGCTTCTTGCCGTCTTAATAACGCGGGCGATTCGGCTACGGAAAAGCGTGCATCACCTGCCCAGGGACATTCACGGGCACCAGCTTCTCGCCCTAATTTAGTGCAGTGAGGGCATTCCAGGGTTCGTAAGGTTTATCGTCCTATGCAGCAGGACAAGGGCAAGGTCGTTGATGACTCAATGGGAAATATGGGTTCGGCTATGCGTGCAGGATCTCCTCCCCGCGCAATAGTCACTTGCTCTATGGACATCCACCTTGGTAACACATTTGAGGCTCTTGGTTCAATCGACTCCCAGGATCAGCAATCCGAAGATTTCCAGGCCAATTATCCAGCTAGGGAGTCATCTCCCAAGGCCACTACTTCCAACACCGGCACGGTTTCTACCATTATGCCTATTACGGTTCAGTATCCTTTGGGGAAGCCAATTTGAACTCTTAGCCGTGCTTTCTGGGACAGTTCCTTGGACTCGGCGAAATCTAGAATTCTTCAAAGTGTTGCGTCGAACTAGAGCGCCCAGAGCCACATGAAATGAACATTGCAGCTTCCAAGAGATGGGCAGATTATGCAGATGAAGTTGGTAACTCTCAATCGTCAGACTCCACAATGCACCACATGTCTGTTTTTGCCATGCGATTGACACGGGCGCCACCTCCCCCACCGTCTCAATGAATTGCATCTTCTGGAATATCCGGGGGATTGGGAACATTGCATCTCGTAATGTTCTTAAGGCTTTATGTCAAAAACATAAACCTTCTATTTTAGCCATTTGCAAACCTAAGGTGGTCATTTCATCCATTTCGGATTCTTACTGGAGTAGCTTAGGGCTCACTTTTGCTGCTCAGAGCTTCCGGGCGAACGGACGCCCTGATATTTGGGTTCTATGCGATGTGAGTATTTTGGTCCAAAATTAGGTTTGGACTTCTTCTCAATGTATTATTTTGCAAGTTCGATTTGGTTCTATAGTTTTCCATGTTGGTTTTGCTCATGGTTTGTGTGATCATGTTGCTCGTCGTGCCCTTTGGTTGGAGCTGAGGAATTTGGGTCTTACTGATCTGCTGCTTATTGGAGATTTCAATGCTGTGTTGGGACATCATGAGCGTTCTGGCACTGGTACTTTATCCCAGGCTTCTTGTAAGGACTTCAGGGACTTCTTGGAGAATGCAGGATTATTTGCTGTGCCGACTATGGAGAATTCATTTACTTGGTGCTCCCCCCGAAGGCCTTTATCTCTTCTTCAGGCTAAGTTGGATCGAGCCCTTGCAACTGGTCAATTTTTCTCTTTTTGGCAAGTTGTTAAGGGCTTAGTCCTTCCGCGCATTGATTCCGATCACCATCCCATTCTGGTTTCTTGTTCTTCTTCCATTAGCAAGGGTCCGTCTCCTTTTCGGTTTCAGCGCATGTGTATTCATCACGATTCTTTTCGGAGTATTGTTACTGCCTCTTGGGCACTCCGAAAAGACGTTTATGCAGCGCATGTGTATTCATCACGATTCTTTTCCGATCACCCAATCCATTGCAGCGCGTCATGTGGAAGCTCAAGAGGTTGCGACAGACGATTAAGGTTTGGAATAAAGAAGTATTTAGGGATGTTAATCGTCAGGTGGATTATCCGATGGAAAGGGTCCGTCAGATTCAAGCAGATATTGGATCTGAGGGCTTCATGGAGACACAAAGGGAGACGGAATTTAAGGCGCAGAGGGTGTTGTCTCGCACGTTGCTTATGCAGTCTGATTTTCTTCAGCAGAAAGCCCGCTCAGCTTGGTTAAAGGATGGGGACCACAACACGACAACTTTTCATCGTCGTTGCCAGATTTGAAATGGGCGTTCAGGGATACAGGGTTTGATGGTTGATGGTAGTTACACAGATGATCCGGTGGTTCTTGGAAATCACATTATTTCATTCTATACGGACCTTTCCGCAGACACGGGGCAAACCAGTTCGGATTACACTTTGGTCGACTAGTTGATTTCCCCTACTGTTAGCACGATTGATAATGCGCTCTTGACGGCTATTCCTTCGGAGTCTGAGGTAAAAGAGGCGGCATTTGATATGGGTTTTGATAATGCTCCGGGACCGGACTATTTTAGTGGGAGATTCTATTAGCATTTATGGGACGTTGTGTCAGATGAGGTGGTTGCTGCCGTACGTTATTTCTTCGTCACGACATCCTTTCCGGTGGGATTGAATGCCAGTTTTATGGCACTCATCCCAAAGACTAAGGAGGCTAATGCGGTGGAGGACTTTAGACCGATCGTGATGAGTAATTTCCTCTTTAATATTATCACAAAGATTTTTGGCGACTCGCCTGGGCTCCATTATTTCTTCTTACTTGTCTCCTACTCAGTTTGGATTTATCCCGGGCAGGCTGATTCACGACTGTATTGCTTTGGTTTCAGAAGGGTTCAATATCTTGCAGGGACAAAATGATGCCAACATGATTTTAAAAATTGATATCCGCAAGGCATTGGGTACGGTTAATTGGGGTTTTCTGATACACGTGTTACGTCGCTTTGGTTTCTCTGAAGTGTTCATTCATTGGATTGAGATTATCCTTCAATCTTCCAGAATTTCAGTCCTTCTGAATGGGTCGCCTGTGGGTTACTTCTCTTGCTTTCGAAGGGTTAGATAGGGGGATCCGTTATCACCCCTGCTCTTTTGCATCGCGGAAGACGTTCTGAGTAGATTAATTGAGGAGGCGGTCAAAAGAAATCAGCTTCAGGCATTTCGGGCGCCTAAGCATGTGGGTTTCCCCTTGTCTATTATGTATGCAGACGATATTGTGATTATGTGTGGGGACTCCACAAGCAATGCACGTACCATCATTCAGATGCTCAATCTCTATGCGGACATTTGTGGGCAGAATTTCAATCCTAATAAATCTAAAGCTTATTTTGGCAGCCAGGTTTCTAATTATGTGCGAGGACGTATTCAGACGATTACAGGGATGCATATGGGCACTTTCCCTACGGTCTATTTAGGCGCCCCCATCTTCAATGGTGCACCTAAGGTGGCTGATCTTCAACCGATTTTCGGTAAGATTATTTTTAAGTTCAGAAAGTGGAAAGGGACCTCTTTGTCTATTGCTGGCCGCATTTGTTTGGTGAATTCGGTGATTACCAGTTCCTTCGTGCATACGATGATGGTTTACAAGTGGCCTAGAACATTGTTACGGCAAATGGAAAAGGCCATGCATAACTTCATTTGGACTGGAAATGTGAACTCTAAAGGTTCAGTGGTGGTGAACTGGAGTCATTGTTGTATGCCACGAGCGGAAGGAGGCTTGGGCGTCCACTCCATTGTGGTCGCCAACAATGCTTTCCTTATGAAGATGGGTTGGAAGATTATGACTTCAAACTCTTTGGTTTACAACACCCTCAGAAAGCGTTTTTTGACTTCTGATGGACCTCCACGCCGTTCATACATCCCTTCTTCCATTGGGATAGGGGTTCGGCCTGGGATCTTGGGATTCTTGGAGGACTGCCGCTGGATCCCAGGATGCAATTCCGGCATTTCATTCTGGCTGGACAATTGGCTGGGTTACACCATTGCCGATAGGATTGGTATCCCGCAAGAGTACAAACATTTATTTCGGCAGCGCATCTCGGATTACTTTTACGACGGGACTTGGCACTTCACTTTATCGTTCATAGAGGCTTATTTGGATAGGGTCCGAGATATTGTTAGAGTCCCCATCGCTCCGGCTTCGTCGGACGCGCGGGCATGGATGCATTCTCATGTTGGGATCATTACTTCAAAGGCGGCTTACTCCTATCTGCGCCCTCACTCCCTTGTGGTTCAATGGGGTTCCTGGATTTGGTCACCTCACATTCCGGAACAACGTTCGATTGTGGCATGGCGCGCCATCCATAATTGACTTGTGGTATTGGATGTTCTGCGGCCGCAGGGTTCCTTCACAGGCCCCTCGGTCTGCGGTCTTTGTTGTGCTGACGCGGAAACTGTTAATCATTTGTTTGTCTCATGTGTTTTTGCAGGGGCCCTCTGGAAGTGGATTTTTGAAACTTTTGATATCCATTATTTTAGGGCTTATAGCTTCAATGAATTCCTGGTGCATTTAATGAGTTTTCATTTCAGTGAGCAGGTGGCCTTTCTTTGGCGAGTTGCAGTGTTATCCGGTATTTGGCTCATCTGGCAAATCAGAAATGACTTGACCTTCCATGACAAGAACTTGACATTGGAGGCGGCCATCCTACGCCTTCGTGTTCTAATTCTTGAGTCATCTTCCTTGGACCGAGGTTGCATGCATAATGATCAAAGGGATCTTTTCATTCTCCGCAGGCTTCGGGTTCCTGGGTGCCACGGAAGGCCCCAAAGATTGTGGAGGTTACTTGGCAGAAACCCTTGCCGGGCTGGATTAAAGTTAACACCGATGGAAGCACCACGAGGTCGCCCGAGCGTCTCACTACTTCGGGAGTCTTTCGCAACTGTAGAGGGTTCTTTCGCGGGTGCTTTGTGGAAAGATGTGGCTTGGGTTTTGCTTTTGAGGCGGAGTTGATGGCGGCCATGCGGGCCATTCATTATGCTTCTGCGAAGGGCTGAAATCAACTATGGTTGGAGTCGGACTCGGTCTATGTGGTGGAACTGCTGCGGAAGAGATCCACAGAGGTTTCTTGGCGCCATCTGAGCATGTGGCGATACACTCTGCACCTTCTTTCCCAGATGAACTTGGTGGTTTCGCACATCTTTAGGGAAGGCAACCGGGTAGCGGATATTCTTAGCAAGACGTCGCACGAGGCTACGTGGTGGGGGGTGCCCCCAACGGCCATCATCTCATCCCTCACTCAGGATTATGTTGGCCAATCCAACTATAGGTTTGTTAGCTAGTGCGTCTCATCTTCTGGTTTCTTATGTTTTGGACGCATTCTCTCATTGGGGGTACTCTTTTTCCTTCCAAGGGTTTTTCCCACAAGGGTGGGTTTTACCTTGGAAGGTTTTAACAAGGCCCCAACCATTCAGCCATCTAGTCGGCTTGTGACCATTTCGTTACTCTCTTTGACTTTGTTTCTAGGCTTTACTTTGGTTACCTGATCAGCCTGTGATCAGGACTACTGTTTTTCATTTTTATATATATTCTCGCATTTATTTAAAAAAAAACAGAAAAATAATCACTTTAGAAATGTAGAATCCAAATTGGGATTACCTGAAATAACTTTAGCAAAAGTTACCACTAGCTTGTAGCTCAAGTGGTATCGCTTACCCTTTGTAAGAGTGTTGACCAGGGTTCGAACCCTGTATCTTTCAGTTTCTTTGGAATTTATCCCCTCTCCTACAACCAGTACTCCCATTAGCCTTATTATGAGCCGAATGTCGGGGGTAAAATGCATCAGAGAAGGCCATTGTAAAAGAACACCCAACAATTTGAGCAGCAGCTTTGGGAGGGCATGCAGAAGGGATGCCATGGAGATGACAAACAGCAGCCCAGGGGTCATCACCCCCCTGGGAGGGGGCGGCCTTGGTAGGAGGAGAGGCAGCTGGCCCCCCATAATCCCCAAGCAAGGGGTCGGCCCCCCCACCTGGCCAGCAAATGCCATGGGGGAAGGAGAGGCGACCGCCCCCTTAGAGTCAACCAATGGCCCCATTGGGGGACAACATGAGTGGCATCCGTCGGTGGAGAAGTGGGCGGTTGTAGGTAAGTTTCAGGGTCGACCAAGCCCGACCATTGAGAAACCATATGGACATTGATTGGAGAAGACATAGTTGAATGCCGTCGAGAATCCTCACCATTCGAAACTAGAGTTTTCGAAAAACTTGAAGAAGAAGGAACCGAGGGCCTTGGAGATGAACATGTATGATCATAGTTTTAAGTGAGACCGTGGATAAGCAACTCTACCATCGAGTTGCTGGAAATTGGTGGTGGAAAACGGACGATCAGTAGAAGGTCCAAAGGAGATGTCCGTCAAGAGGCTTATGGTTCATGAGGTTGACTCGGTCGTATTGATAAGATTTCATCTGGAAACTTTAGCAATTCCTAAGCAATGTGCAGACTGGGCTGATTCTCTCTATCGATTATTTTCATTCCCAAAAACTCAATATTTGTTTGACCGTTAGAGCTCTTCTTTTCAAATAGCATGATACCATGTGACTGAACAATATCCAAGAACTTGTGTAGCAAATCCTCACGATCTTGTTTGTTTGATGAGAATAGTAAGATGTCATCAATGTAGATTAGGGTGGTATGTAGGATAGGTTTGAAAAGTTGGGTCATTGCTTTTTGGGATAAGGAAAGGGCAACCTTCAAACCAAATGGCATGACTGTCCATTGGTATTGGGCTGTAAGAAGGCAAAAAATAGTTTTATATCTATCCTCTGGGACAATTTCCAATTGCCAAAATACTGACTTTAAATCAAACTTTGAAAAGATTTGGGCTTTAGAGAGTTGGAAAAAAAAGGCATTTGAGTTTTAGGTAAAGGAAACTAATTAAGGATGAAATGGTACCAGCTTGAACCTCAAGTGGTATTGATCACCCTTTGTAAGGGTGTTGACCAGGGTTCGGACCCTGTATCTTTTTTTTGAATGAATCAAAGATATATTAAAAAATGAAAAAAGTGATGCTAATCACAAGCTGACCAGGTAGCCAAAGAAAGAAGACGAAAATCAAGACTAAATAAAGATCGAAATGGTCACAAGCCGACTAGATGGCTGAATGGTTGGGCCTCATTTTTTGAATAAATTCAAAATATATATAAAAAATGAAAATAGTGTATTCCTGATCACAGGCTGATCAGGTAACCAAAAGTAAGCCTGAAAACAATGTCATAAATGAAAACAAAATGGTCACAAGCCGACCAAATGGCTGAATGGTTGGGGCCTCGTTAAAACCTCCCAAGGTAAAACCCACCCTTGTGGGGAAAACCCTTGACAGGAAAAAGAGTACCCCCATGAATGAAAGAACGTCCAAAAATGGGAAAAGAAACCAGAAGCAGGACGCACTAGCTAACAAACCTGTAGTTGGATTGACCAACATAGCATCAGTGAGATAATGTATGAGCTCCTCAGGCGAGACGCCCCACCATGTACCATACTCCGTCTTCTTGCTCAGCATGTCTACCACCTGATTGCCTTCCCAAAAAATATGTGAGACCACCAAATCCATATGAGCGAGAAGATGCAATGTGTATCACCATTTGCTGAGGTGGCGTCAATGGACCTCAGTAGATCTATTCTCTAGCAAGTTCACCACATACATCGAGTCCGACTCCAGCCAAAGTTGTGTCCAGTCCTTGACTTTGCATAGTGAATCGCCCACATTTTGCGATCAGTTCAGCTTCAAACGCATAGCCCGAACCACAATGATTCATGAAACACCCCCGAAAGTAACCTCTACAATTCCAAAAAACCTCGGAAGCTGTGATATTGCCAGGCGCCCCCGAAGAGCTGCCGTCCGTATTCACCTTGATCCATCCGGGAGAGGTTTTTGCCAATTAACTTCCACGATCTTTGGTGCTTGTGTAGCCCATCCAGGAACACACATCCTAGGCAGGATGAGAAGGTCTTGCTGGTCATTGGGCATGTATCCCCAATCCAATGAAGATGATTCAACGATGAGAACCCGAAGATGAATAGTAGCTGCATCCACCATCCAAATTTTGTTGTGGAAAACCAACTCATTCTGGATATGCCAAATGAGCCAGATGCAGGATAGGATAGCCACACGCCATAGGAAAGTAACCTGCTCACTGAAATGAAAGTTCATTAGCCACACCAGGAGTTCATTAAAACTATGAGCCTCAAATAGGTGAACGTTAAAAGAATCAAAAATCCATCGCCAGAGAGCCCCTGCAAAGACACAAGAGACAAATAAATGGTCAACCGATTCTGCAAAGGCACAACAAAGAGCGCAAACCGAGGGGCCAGTAAAACTCCCCCGACCCATAATAAATTTAAGACAGCCAATCGATTGTGGATAGCCCACCACGTCACCACCGATCGCCATTCCGGGATGTGTTTCGACCAAATCTAAGAACCCCACTTGATCGCCGAAAATTGGGGACGAACATGAGCATATGCTGCTTTCGAAGAAACCAGACCATCCTCCGAATTCAGCCAAATATGCGTATCCCTCGAGGAAGGGGCAATAGGGACTCACACGATATCCCGAACCATATCCAAATAAGCCTCCACAAATGAGAAGGTGAAGTGCCAAGATTCGTCATAAAAGAATTCTGAAATGCGATGATGAAATAAGTATATGTATTCCTGTGGGATACCAATTTTGTCTGCAATAGAGTAACCCAGCCAGTTGTCAATCTAAAATAATACCTCAGAATTAGCCCCTGGGTTCCAACGAGAGTCATCCAAACAATCCGTAATACAAGGTTTAACCCCGGCCCAGATAGAAGAAGGGATAAACGACCTCCGGACCACCCCATCTGCCGTCAAGTATCGCTGCCTAAGGGTTCTGAAGATCACCGAGTCCGAGTTCATAACCTTCCAACCCAATTTCATCAAAAAAGCCATATTAGCCACCACAATCGATCGAACGCCCAATCTCCCTTCATCCCGAGGCGTGCAACACCGATTCCAACAAACCACCACCGACGCCTTAGTATGAACATCCCCAGTCCAAATGAAGTTATGCATGGCCCTTTCCATTTGTTTGAGCAAGGTTCGGGGCCATTTGTAAACCATCATGGTATGCACAAAAGAGCTAGTAATCACCGAATTAACAAGACAAACTCGACCAGGAAGGGAAAGAGAAGAACCTTTCCATCTTCTGAATTTGAGGATGACCTTATCAAAGACGGGCTGTAAGTCCGCAACCTTAGGGGCACCCTTGAAAATTGGTGCGCCTAAATATACTATGGGGAAGTTCTGGGCTGGATCCCCATGATAGTTTGCAACCTCCCACGTACATAAGATGAGACCAAGGAGCCAAAGTAAACTTTAGATTTCCGAGGATTGAAAGCTTGGCCCGAGATATCAGCATAAAGGGTGAGGATCTGAAGAAGAATATGGGCGTTGGCTGAAGACGCCCCAAACATAACAACAATATCATCCGCGTACAAGATGGACGATGGGAAGATAATCCGTCTAGGTGCGATGAACGGATCTAATCGATTTTGAGCAACCGCAGCTTTAATAAATTTACTAAGTACATCCTCCGTGATGTAAAAAAGTAACGGGGATAGAGGATCACCCTGTCTGACCCCTCTAAAATAGGAGAAGTACCCCACCGGCGTCCCATTAAGTAGACCGAAGAATAACATCCATCCAGTGAATAAAAATCTCTGAGAAACCAAAGCGACGCAAAATGTGTATTAAGAAACCCCACTTTAACGTATCAAACGCCTTTCGGATATCAATCTTCAAGATCATATTTGCATCCGATCGACCATGCTTTGAACCCTTCAAAAACCATGGCGATACAATCGTGAATCTGCCTCCCCGGGATAAATCCGAACTGCGTAGGAGATAAATAGGTAGAGATAATCGAACCCAAACGCGTAACCAATATCTTAGTAATAATCTTGAAAAGAAAATTACTCATAACAATCGGGTGAAAGTCCTCAATAGCATCAGCATCCTTAGTCTTTGGGATGAGCGCCATGAAACTAGCGTTTAAACCCAATGGTAGGGACGAACTGATGAAGAAAAATCGGACAGTGGCCATCACCTCGATTGAAATGACATCCCAAAAATGGCGATAGAAAGTCCCATTGAATCCGTCTGGCCCTGGAGAACTATCGGAATCCATATCAAGCACCGCCTCCTTAATCTCTGAATCCGAAGGGATGACTGTCAAGCTAGCATTATCCAACGCCCCTACCCTGGGGGAAATAACCTGATCAACCATAGTATAATCCGCAATGGGTACCCCCAGCGTCCGCAAAGAGCTCCTTATAGAAGGAGATAATATGATCCCCAAGAACCGCTGAATCATCTATGTAACTCCCATCGATCATAAGACCATGAATCCCGTACGTCCATTACGAATTTGGCAACGCCGGTGAAAAAATGTTGTATTACGATCCCCATCCTTAAGCCATGCCGAGCATTCCTTCTGTTTATGGAATTCCGATTGTAATAACAACATGTGAGACAGAACATTCTGGGCGTCAATCTCCATTTCCCGATGAGTAGCTGTATAACCCAAAGTCTCAATATCTGCCTGAATCTGACGAACTTGCTCAATCTGATACTCCACCCTGTGATTAACATCCCCAAAAATATCTTTGTTCCATTAATAGCCTGCCGCAGCCTTTTGAGCTTCCACATGACGCACAATAGTGGGTTGGGCGAGGCGCAAGGTATAGCCTAAGAAGTGGTAACCAAACCGTGAAATGCGTCATGATAAACCCACATATGCTGGAAACGAAATGGAATCGAACCCTTGCTAATAGAAGAAGAACAAGAAACCAAAATGGTATGGTGATCGGATCCAATGCGAGGAAGAACCAAACCCTTAACAACTTGCCAAAGAGATAAAAATCGACACGTTGCTAGGGCTCGATCCAACTTAGCCTGAAGAAGAGATAGAGGCATTTGGGGGAAGCACCAAGTAAACGAATTCCCCATAGTTGGCACTGCAAACAAACCAGCATCTTCCAAAAAGTCCCTAAAATCCTGACAAGAGGCCTGGGATAAAATCCCACTGCCCGAGCGCTCATGATGACCCAACACAACGTTAAAATCCCAATAAGCAATAGATCAGTAAGACCCGAATTCCTCAAATCCAACCAAAGTGCATGCCGAGCAATATGATCACATAAACCATGAGCAAAACCAATATGAAAAACCATAGAACCTAATTGAACTTGCAAAACAATACATTGAGAGGAAGACCAAACCTGACTTTGGACAGAAATACCAGCATCACAGAAGACCCAAATATCAGCTCGTTCGTTAGCCCAAAAGCTCTGAGGCACGAACCTCAATCCCAAACTACTCCAATAAGAATCCAAAATCGATGAGATGTCCACCTTAGGCTCACAAATAGCTAAAATAGAAGGTTTATGTTTCTGACATAAAGCCTTAAGAACATTACGAGATGCAATGTTCCCAATCCCCCGGATGTTCCAGAAGATGCAATTCATTGATACGGTGGTGGGGGTGGCGCCCGTGATGATTGCACGGTAAAAACAGGAGTGTGGTGTGCTACAGAATCTGATGACTGAGAGTTGGCCACTTCATCTGCATAATCTGCCCATCTCTTTGAAGCTGCAAAATCTAACTCATTTGACCCTGGGCGATCTGGTTCAATAGTAATGTCATGAATTGCTAGTGATGGACCCTTAGTAAAACTCTAAATTAGCCTGGATTTAGCCAAATCAAGAGAACTGTCCCGAAACGCACGAGTCAGAGCCCGGATAGGCTTCTCCAATCGATGTTGAAAAGTAAGAGGCAGAATAGTGGAGACGGGGCCGGTGATGGAAGTAGAGGCCTTGGGGATCGGTTCCCTCGCTGGATAATCAGTCTGAGAATCTGCGGATGGTTGGTCGGGGGTGTCATCTGAAGCAAGAGCCTCGAAAGTATTACTCATGTATATATCAGAAGGGCAAGTGACTATTGCATAGGTAGGGGATCCTGCTCGCATAGTCGAACCCGTATTTCCCATTGAGTCATCAACGACCTTGCCCTTGTCCTGCTGCACAGGACGGTAAACTTTACGAACTTTGGAGCGTCCTCGTTGATTGGAGTTCGGACGAGCTGCTGAAGCACTGGTACGCACTGAACCCGCCTTTCCGTAGCTGAGTTTCCCGTAGGGGTAAGACGGCAAGAATCCATTGAGTGTCCCGTAATATAACACTTCGAACAAAATTCAGGAACTTTCTCATAAATAACTGACACAAAAAAAACTGACCAACTCGTTCCACCATAATGTGATCCTCCAACGATTTAGCGAGATCAATGTCCACCAGCACACGAATGAAATGTCCCAGGGAACCATCAAGCGAGCGCTGATCAATTTTAACGGATTTTCAATAGCACTGGCAATCCCTAGGATGGTATTAGGATCCCAGTATTCCAAACTCAGCTCAAAAATGTGGACCCAAATGCTGGCCATAGAAGTGTGCACCTTGTACGGATTGAAATCCAGGACCCATGGAGAGAGTCGAATAGTACCCGGATTAAGCGCCCAATTGATACGTAGTTGAGCACGAGCTCGATCCTGCGCATGGAAAAATTTGACACAAAAGTATCCCTTGCCCAAGGAATTAGTTTTCAGTCATTCTTAATACCCCATAGTTCGGATAGCCTTTTATGTAAAAGCATAGTAGTCCATGGCTTGTTACCTTTACCCAAAATAACCTGTCCGATCAAAGAATAAGAAAACTCAGCAAGGCATTATTGGTAAACATTTTCGTGAATAGTAACAGAATAATAATCCCCTTTCCTAACTGGTTTAGGGATAGAATGTATTTTACCAGAAACCATATGAGAAAATGAAGCAATATTACCTATGGCCTGTGGAAAAGTAGAATTAAAAGGATGGGGATTTCCTAAAACCACTTCGCAAAAGAATTACCCAAGTGAATCTGAGGATTAGAATTATGAGCCGAAAGTCGAGGGTTCAATTCATGGGGGGAGCCCATGATGGCGGAGCTTCCAACTTGTTGAGTAGCATTCGTGAGGGGGCATGCGAGAGGATTGCTCAAAGGACCGCACCGTTCACCTTCGCCGATAATGGTTGGGCCTCATTAAAACCTCCCAAGGTAAAACCCACCCTTGTGGGAAAAACTATTGGCAGGAAAAAGAGTACCCCCCATAAAAGAAGCGTCCAAAAAATATAAAAAGAAGGACCATGACGCATTATCTAACAAATCTATAAGTAGATTGACCAACATAATCTTTCGTGAGAAAAGGCACAATATCCTCAGGAGGAACGCCCCACCAAGATGCCGATTGCGACTTCTTGCTCAGAAGATCTGCCACTCTATTGCCTTCTCGATAGATATGCGAAACCACCAAATCAATCTGTGAAAGCAACTGAAGAGTATATCGCCATTTGCTCAGATGGCGCCAGGGGACAGCAGAGGATCTCTTGTGAAGCAAGTCCACTACATAAACGAAATCAGACTCGAGCCAATGGTGAGTCTAGCCCTTAGCAAATGCACAATGAATGGACTACATTGCCGCCACCAACTCGGCCTCAAAAGCATACCCAACACCACAACGGCTCCACAAAGCAACCCCGAAAGAAGCCTCTGCAATTCCGGAAGATCCCAGAAGCCGTAAGGCTTCCCGGCACCCCCGATGCGCTACCATCTGTATTCACATTGATCCAACCTTGGAAGTAGTTTCTGCCAATTTACCTGCACGATCTTCAGAGCTTGTCGTGGCCGACCAGAAACACGAAGTCTCCACATGATGAAAAGGTCCCTTTGATCATTATCCATGCAACCCTGATCTAAAGATGAAGATTCCACAATGAGAACCCGAAGTTGGATAATAGTCGCGTCCACCGTCTAGATTTTATCGTTAAAAGCCAAATCATTCTAGATATGCCAAATAAGCCAGATGCAAGATAAAGTTGCAGGTCGCTATAAAAAAGCAACCTGCTCGCTGAAATGAAAAGTCATTAAGCGCACCAGGAAATCATTAAAGCTATGAGCCATAAACAGATGAACATCGAATAAACCAAAAATCCAGCGCCAAAGAGCCCCTGCAAAGACACAAGAGAAAAACAAGTGATCAACAGATTCAGCATAAGCACAACAAAGACCACAGATCGAGGGGCCTATAAAACCCCTAAGGCGCAACAAGTCTAAAACTGCCAAACAATTGTGGATACTGGCCACACACCACAATCGAACGACATTCCGAAATATGTGGGGACCAAATCCATGAACCCCAAAGGACCATAGGAGATGTAGGACGAATATGCGAATACGCCGTTTTCAAAGTAATATTCCCATCATCAGAGTGAATCCAGACCCGTGTGTCTTTTGAAGAGGGGGCGATAGGGAATCGAACAATATCCCAGACAAGATCCAAATAAGCCTCAACAAACGAGAAAGTGAAATACTAGGACTCGTCGTAGAAGTACTCCGAAATGCTTTGCCCAAAGAGATATATGTACTCTGCGGGATACCTATTCTATCGGCAATGCAGTAGCGCAACCAGTTGTCAACCCAAAATAATACCTCAGAGTTAGTCCCAGGGATCCAATATGACTCTTCTAAACAATCCTCAATGCAAGGATCCCAGCCCAAATTTAAGAAGGAAGAAACGATCGTCGAATAGAGTCGTCCGAAGTCAAGTAACATTTTCTAAAAATATGCAAAACCACGGAATCTGATGTCATAACTTTACAACACAGTTTCATCATAAAAGCACTATTAGCCACAATAATCGAGCGAACTCCAAGGCCGCCTTCTACCCGAGGCATACAACTCGAGCCTAATTGACCACCACCAAGCTTTTGGAGTTTACATCACCAGTCCAAATAAAGTTACGCATGACCTTCTCCATTTGCTTAAGGATCTCGGCCACTTGTAAATCATCATCGTATGCACAAAAGAATTAATAATCACAGAATTAATCAAGCAGACTCTTCCAGCAAGAGATAGCGCCGTCCCTTTCTATCTTTGAAATTTCAGAATAATCTTATCAAAAACATGCTGCAAGACCGCGGCCTTTGGAGCACCTTTAAAGATGGGGGCTCCTAAATAAACCGTAGGAAAGGCCCCTAACTGAATACCCATAATATTCTGGATACGACTACGTACATGATTAGAAACTCGGGTGCCAAAGAAAACTTTCGATTTATGAGGACTGAAGGCCTGACCCAAAATAGTAGCATACACCATGAGGATCTGAAGAAGAATACGAGCGTTAGCCGAAGAATCCCCACACATAATAACAATGTCATCCGCGTAGAGAATCGAAGAAGGAAAAATAATATTTTTAGGCACAATAAACGGCCCTAGCTGATTCTGAATCACCGTTGCTTCAATAAATTTGCTCAGAACTTCCTCCGCAATACTAAAAAGTAAAGGAGACAAGGGATCACCCTGTCTAACCCCTCTAAAACACGAAAGTAGCCCACAGGCGAACCATTTAATAAGATCAAAATCCTGGCCAACTGAAGAATAACCTCTCTATCCAATGAATGAAGATCTCAGAGAAGCTGTGCAGAACGTGGATAAGAAAACCCCAATTTAAAGTATCAAATGCTTTGCGGATATCAATTTTCAAGATCATGTTATTATTAAGGCGACCATGCAGAACATTGAAGCCTTCCGTAACCAGAGCAATACAATCGTGAATCTGTCTGCCCAGAATAGAGCCAAATTGCGCAGGAAGGAATGATCGATCCCAGCCGAGTTGCCAAAATCTTGATAATTACCTTGAAAAGGAAATTACTCATAACGATCGGACAAAAAATGTCAATAGTATATGCATCTTTAGTTTTTGGAATGAGGGCCATAAAACTAGCATTCAACCCAGACGGAAGGGTCGAACTGGTGAAGAAAAAATGGATAGCGGCGATAACCTCTGCTGAGATAATGTCCCAGTAGTGGCGATAAAATATCCCAGTGAAACCATCAGGGCCAGAAGAACTATCCAAACCAAGATCAAAAACTGCCTCTCGAATCTCCAAATCCGAAGGAATAGCCGTTAAAAGAGCATTATCCGTTGCCACCACCTTCAGAGATATTACTTGATCAACTGTAGAATAGTCCGAAATGGAACCCCTGAATCTGAAAAAAGCTCCTTGTAAAAAGAGGTAATGTGATTCCCAAGAACAATTGGATCATCCGAAAAGTTTCCATCAATCATCAAACTCTGAATCCCCGAATGGCTCTCCCTAATCTTACAACGACGATGAAAAAATGTTGTATTACGATCCCCATCTTTAAGCCAAGCCGTACGAGCTTTCTGCTTAAGGAATTCAGATTGCAATAATAGTATTTTGGACAGAGCGCTTTAGGCTTCAAAATCTAGTTCACGACGGGCATCAGAGTAACCCAGAGTCTCAATATCCGCCTGAATCTGACGAAATTTCTCCATCTGACTATTCACCTTACGATTTACATCACCAAAAACGTTTTTATTCCATCTCTTAATAGCCTGATGTAATTGTTTGAGCTTCAACATAATATGCAGAAGAGGGTTAGGGGAAGGACAGGGCTGAACCCATGAGGAGGTAACTAGATCCCGAAACGAGTCGTGACAAACCCACATGCATTGAAAATAAATGGAACCGGACCTCTGCTGAGAGAGGACAAACAAGAATCCAATAGGAGGTGATGATCCGAACTAATACAAGGAAGAACCAAACTTTTAACCGCTTGCCAAAGAGAGAAAAATCGACAAGTGGCTAGGGCTCGGTCCAATTTCGCCTGGAGAAGTAAGAGGGGCATACAGGTGGTGCACCAAGTAAAAATATTACCCGTAGTAGGCACAGAAAACAAACCAGCATCATCCAAGAATCCCCTGAAGTCCTGACAAGAAGCCTGGGATAGAGTACCATTGCCCAATCGCTCATGGTGACCCAAAATAGCATTAAAGTCACCAAGGAGCAACAAATCATCAAGACCTTAGGCCCTGTTGAATCTATAATAATCGAGAGGTCATGAATTGTTGGAGATGGACCTTGAGCAACAGTCTGAAGCATCCAGGAGTTGGTAGTATTGAGAGAGCTATCCCGAATGCTCTACTAATAGTGCGAATAGGCTTTTCCAGGGGATGTTGTATCGTCAAAGGTAGACTACGAGGGTCAGATAAGGTAGACAAGGAGCTAGTGTTAGAAACCGGGGGCTTAGGAACTGGATTACGATTAGCCAGAACCGGAGAGGTGTCCGGGGAATGATGCTCATGGGTATCATCCGTGGAAAGAGCCTCGAAAGCATTACCAAGATGAATGTCATTAGGGCAAGTGACTATGGCAGAGGATGGAGAGCCAACCCACATAGTCGGACCCATGTTTTCCATTGACTTATCAATGACCTTGCCCTTGTCCTTAGCCTGAGGCACTGGACAATAAAATATGCAAACTCTGGAATGGCCCCTTTGTGAATTAGGGCGTCCATCAGGAGCTCTGGAGCGTCCCTGCTGCGAACTAGGATGTCCTTCTAGAACTGAGGTCCCCATAGAGGTAAGACGGCAAGAAGCGGTCGAGTGTCCCATAATATTACACTTAGAGCAGAACTCAGGGAGTTTCTCATAGCTAACCAACACAAAAGAGCATTGTCCAACCCGTTCCACCATAATATGATCTTCCAAAGGTTTTGCAAGGTCTATGTCAACCAACACACTAATGAAATGACCAATGAGAGCGCTGATCAATCTGAATCGGATTACCAATAGCATTGTGAGGAATGCCCCACCATGTGCCACTGTCCGTCTTCTTGCTCAGCATGTCCGCAACCCGATTGTCTTCCCGAAAAATATGTGAGACTACGAGATCCATGTGCCCGAGAAGGTGTAGTGTGTGGCGCCAGTAGCTCAGATGGCGCCACGAGAAATCCGTCGATATTTTCTCCAGCAAATTCACCACATACATTGAATCTGACTCCAGCCAAAGTTGTGTCAAACCCTTAGCAAACGCATACTGGATCGCCCACATTGCTGCCATCAATTCAGATTCAAACTCATATCTTGATCCACAGTGATGAACAAAGCACCCTCGGAAGAAACCTCTACAATTCCGAAAGACTCCGGACGCTGTGAGACTTTCCGGCGCCCCTGAGGCGCTGCCATCCGTGTTAACCTTGATTCAACCAGGAAGGGGCTTTTGCCAATGAACCTCCATGATCCTCAGAGCTTGTCTAGCCCTTCCATGAACTCGCAGTCCGCGCAGGATAAATAAATCCTGTTGATCATTGTTCATGCACCCCCGGTCCAATGATGATGAATCTACAATGAGTACTTGTAGATGAATGATCGCCGCCTCTAGTGTCCAGATTTTGTTGTGAAAAATCAGCTCGTTTCGGATATGCCATATGAGCCATATGCATGAAAGAATCACCACACGCCAAAGGAAAGCAACCTGGTCACTAAAATGAAAAGACATTAACCGCACCAGTAACTCATTGAGACTATATGTCTGAAAAGGGTGAACTTGGAAAGCATGGAAGATCCATCGCCATATATTTCCTGCAAAAACACAAGAGACAAATAAATGATCAACCGATTCTTCCGATTCCCTACAAAGAACACAAACCGAAGGGCCAGTAAAACTTCCCCTAGCTCGTAATGAATCCTGGACAGCCAATCGGTTGTGTATGGCCCTCCATGTAACCACCGATCTCCGTTCCGGGATATGTTGCGACCAAATCCAAGATCCCCATTTAACTACCGGGCTCTGGGGGGCATAGATGGTTTTAAGCCGCCTTCGAGGTAACCGAGCCATCCTCCGAGTTCAACCAAACACGTGTATCCCGGGTATCTGGCGCGATCGGGACGCGCACAATGGCACGGACCAGCTCCAAATAGGCCTCCACGAAAGAGAAGGTGAAGTGCCAGGACCCATCATAAAAGTAGTCAGAAATGCGTTGATGAAATAAGTATTTATAGTCCTCTGGAATGCCAATTCTGTCTGCTATAGAGTATCCCAACCAATTATGAATCCAGAATAAAACCTCGGAATTAGCCCTTGGGACCCAACGAGCATCATCCAAGCAATCGGAAATGCAGGGTTTAATCCCGGCCCAAATGGAAGAATGAATAAAGGACCGCCGAATCTCCCCATTCCTTGTAAAGTACCATTGTCTGAGGGTTCTGTAAACCACCGAGTCCGAGTTCAAAACCTTCCAACCCAATTTCATCAAGAAAGCCTTGTTAGCAACCACAATGGATCTCACGCCCAGTCCCCCTTCAGCTCTAGGCGTGCAGCATCTATTCCAATTGACTACCATCTTCCCCTTAGAATTCACATCCCCCGTCCAAATGAAGTTACGCATGGCTCTTTCCATTTGTTTAAGCAACGTTCGAGGCCATTTGTAAGTCATCATGGTGTGTACAAAAGAACTAGTAATCACCGAGTTAACCAGACAAACTCTACCAGCAAGGGAAAGAGACGAACCTTTCCATCTTCTGAATTTGAGGATTATCTTGTCAAAGACAGGCTGTAAATCCACAACCTTGGGAGCGCCCTTAAATATTGGAGTGCCTAAGTAAACAGTAGGAAGCGCCCCCGGATGGATCCCCAAGATGTGCTGCACCCTCCCCCGGACATATGACGAAACCTGCGAACCAAAGTAAACTTTGAATTTCTGTGGATTAAACACTTGACCCGAGATATCTGCATAATTAGTTAGAATCTGAAGCAACACCCGGGCATTGGTAGAAGACGCCCCACACATGATGACAATATCATCCGCGTATAAGATGGACGATGGAAAGATAATACCCCTGGGTGCCGTGAAGGGAAATAATCGAGAATAATCCATTGCCACTTCAATAAATCGACCCAGGACCTTCTCTGCAATGCAAAACAATAATGGTGATAAGGGATCCCCTTGTCTGACCCCTCTGAAACAGGGGAAATAACCTACCGGCGTCCCATTCAACATTACTGATATCCTAGACGACCGAAGAACCACCTCAACCCAATGCACAAAGATCTCTGAGAAACCAAAACGGCGCAAGACGTATAGTAAGAAATCCCACCTGAATGTGTCAAAAGCCTTGCGGATATCGATTTTCAGGATCATATTTGAATCCGTACGTCCCTATAAGACATTAAACCCTTCAGATACTATGGCAATACAGTCATGAATCTGTCTGCCGGGGATGAAACCAAATTGCATCGGAGATAAATAGGCTGCAATAATTGAACCCAAACGCCTCGCCAATATCTTTGTGAAGATCTTGAAAGGAAATTGCTCATAACAATCGGGCAGAAATTATCAATGGCATTCGCATCCTTAGTCTTTGGGATGAGCGCCATAAAACTGGCATTCAAGCCTAGAGGTAGTGATGAATTACTGAAGAAAAAATGAACAGCTGCTGTCACCTCGGCTGAGATGACATCCCAAAAATGGCAATAAAAAATCCCATTGAACCCATCTGGCCCCGGAGAACTATCTGAATCCATATCAAAAACCGCTTCCTTGATCTCTGAGTCCGAGGGAATAGTTGTTAGACTGGCATTATCCTGCGCCCCAACCTTTGGAGTAATAACCTGGTTGATTAACGAGAAATCCGAGATGGAATTCCCGGTATCCGTGAAGAGCTCCTTGTAGAAAGAAATGATATGATCCCCAAGAATTGCAGTATCATCAGTTTAACTGCCTGCCACCATAAGTCCCTGTATCCCTGCGCGCCCCGCACGATTCTGGGTGCGCCATTGAAAAAATGCTGTATTACGATCCCTATCCTTAAGCCACGCAGTACGGGACTTTTGCTTAAAGGAATTCGGATTGTAATTGCAGCGTGTGGGAGAGCCCGAGTTGGGCGTCCAGCTCCTTATCCCGGAGAGCCGCGGAATAACCCAAAGTCTCAATGTCAGCCTGGATCTGACGAACTTGCTCCATCTAGAATTCCACCTTTCGGTTGACATCCCCAAATACCTCTCTATTCCAGTCTTTGATAACCTGTCGCAGCCGTTTGAGCTTCCACATGACACGCAGCAAAAGGGTTGGGCGTGTCACATGGAGAAGCCCAAGAAGTTGTCACCAAATCCCGGAATGAATGATGATGCACCCACATACGCTGAAAACGGAATGGAACCGGCCCCCTGCTAATTAAAGAAGAACAAGAAACCAAAATGGGGTGGTGATCGGATCCAATACGTGGAAGAACTAAGCCCTTGACATCTTGCCAAAGAGAGAAAAATTGACAACTGGCAAGAGCTCGGTCCAACTTAGCTTGAAGTAAAGATAGAGGCCTTCGGGGGGAGCACCAAGTAAATGAGTTCCCTGTAGTGGGTACCGCAAATAGTCTAGCATCCTCCATGAAATCCCTGAAATCCTGACACGAGGCTTGGGAGAGAGTATCATTGTGCGAGCGCTCATGATGTCCCAAGACCGCATTAAAATCCCCAACAATCAACAGATCAGTAAGACCCAAATTCCTCAAATCCAACCAAAGCGCACGTCGTGCAATGTAATCACACAAACCGTGAACAAAAGCAACATGATAAACCAAAGCCCCAAATTGAACTTGCAAAACAATGCATTGGGAAGAAGACCAAACCTGGCTAAGGATTGTGATGGTGGAGTCACGAAAAACCCAAATATCTGACCATCCATTTCCCCGAAAATTTTGGGTCACAAAAGTCAGCCCCAAGCTCTGCCAATAAGAATCAGAAATTGCCGAATTGTCCACTTTGGGCTCACAGATAGCCAAAATAGAAGGTTTATGGTGCTGACATAAAGCCTTAAGAACATTGCGAGATGCAACGTTCCCAATCCCCGGATGTTCCAGAAGATGCAATTCATTGAGAAGGTTGGGGTGGTGGCGCCCGTGACGATCGCACGGTGAAAACAGGCGTGTGGTGCGTAGCAGAGTCTGACGATTGAGGATGACCCACTTCATCTGCATAGTCTGCCCATCTCTTGGAAGTTGCAAAGTTCATCTCGTGTGGTTCTAAACTCTCCGGTTCAATAGTAACTTCATGAGCAGGGGAGGATGGCCCCGACGTAACTTTTTGGAGAATTCTATCTTTACCCAATCCAAGGAACTGTCCCGGAAAGCACGACTTAGAGTACGAATAGGCTTCCCCAATGGATACTGAACCGTGATAGGCATAATGGTGGAGACTGTTCTCATATTGGAAGTATTGGCCTTGGGAGATGACTTCCTAGCTGGATACTCGGCTTGAAATCTACGGATTGCTGATCCTAGGAGTCGACTGAATCAAGAGCCTCGAAGGTGTTACCAAGATGGACGTCTGTAGAGCAAGTAACTATGGCGCGAGGAGGAGATCCTGCGCGCGCATAGCCGAACCCGTATTTCCCATTGAGTCATCAACGGCCTTGCCCTTGTCCTGCTGAACAGGACGATAAACTCTACGAACCCTGGAGCGCCCTCGCTGCACTGAATTGTGGTGAGTTGCAGACTCCCGTGGGCATCCCTGGGCCGCTGATGCATGCCCTTCAGTATCCGCATTACCCGCTTTGTTAAGACGACAAGAAGTTGTTGAGTGCCCCATAACACTACACCTTGAGCAAAACTGAGGGAGTTTTTCATAACTGATGGAAACAAAAGAACACTTGCCAGTGCGTTCCACCATGATGTGGTGTACCAGCGGTTTAGAGAGATCAATGTCCACCAAAACCCGGACGAAATGACCCAAAGAACCATCCAGTGAGCGCTGATCAATTTGTAATGGATTCCCAAGAGCACTGGCAATCCCCATGATGTTACGGAGGTTTGAGCTTTATAAGGGGTGAAGTCCGGCACCCATGGAGATAGACAGATAGTACCAGGATTAAGCGTCCAAATAGTGCGTTGCTGAGACCGAGATCGATCCTGCGCTTTAAATAATTTGACACAAAAATCCCTTGCCCAAGGGAATTAATTTACAGTCATTCTTAATACCCCATAATTTAGATAGGCGTTTATGCAAAAGCATAGTCGCCCATGGCTTGTTACCTTTTCCCAAAAGAACCCATCCAATTAAAGAATAGGAAAATTCAGCGAGACGTTGTTGGTAAACATTATCATCAATTGTAATGGAATAGTAATCACCTTTTCGAACCGGTTTTGGAATAGACCGACTTTTACCAGAAATCGTTGTGGAAAATAAATTTGCATTACCTGGGGCCTGAGGCGTGGAATCCAGATGATTGGTACCTACAACTATTTTAGCAAAAGAGTATCCAAAATTGGGGTTAGCATTTGAAGTATGAGCCGAATATCGCAGGTTCGTTTCATAATCGGAAGACGTAGGAGCAAGATATCCAGATTTCGTTGCGCGTTCACAGAATCTGCAATAGGATGTGGGCCCGTGTGCGGGGGACCATGCGGATGGTGGACAGTGGCCCAGGGGTCATCAATCCCCTGGGGGGCGGCCTTGGAAGAGGATGAAGCCACCAGCCCCCTATAAGACCGTGGAGGGAGGCCAGCCCCCCCATGGGTGTAGCATTCCATGGGGGTAAAGGAGCGCTGTTCATAGCGCCTGGAATCTGGGGGGGCACGTCCCCCTTAGTGCCGTCAGCAAGAATAGTGGTAGCAGGTGGATGCGCAGCAACCTGGGAGATGTTGGGGGACCACGCGTGAGGTGGCAGCTGAGTGGAGGTTGTGGGCGCGCGGGTAGGGGATCACGCCCGCTGCGCTTTGCTGCTGCTAGGAAGCATGTGCGATGAGGGCGTTGACGTGGCTAGGTAAACATCCGGCAGTATCATCCCTACTGCTGCTGTCGTCGATGAAGGCAGGTGGTTGGAAGCCTTGCAAGACAAGAAATTCCATGGAACCCCATAGAAGGAGACTGAACCGGAGACCAATGCTTTCCCAACCTCAGACTGTTCATTGCGCGTGGAAGAAGAACGTGTAGACGGCTGTCCTGGTGATCGTGCATGGTGCGGATCAAAGTTTGAAGTTAAACCGAGAGTCCAAGGGACTCCAGCGAGGCCATCGCCGGCGACGGCGCCGGAGGTAGTTGACGGAACGTCCGATCTGTGAGTGAGAGAGAGACGAGAGAAAAACCCTAGAGTGAGAATTTTTGAAGGTAGAATCAAGTTCCCTGTTGCAATCTTCGTTGATTAGTAATCACCCTTCCTAACAGGTTTATGAATAGAATTAATCTTGCCCAAAACAATATGAGAAAATGAAGTATGAGTACATGGGGCCTGGGGAAAAGTAGAATCCATAGTATGGGAATTACGTGAAACAACTTTAGCAAAAGTATTACCCAAATTATTATCTGTAGCATGAGCTGAAAGTCGGGGGTTCAATTCATGAGAGAAGGCCATTCTAAAAGAACTCCCAGCAATTTGAGCAGCAACTTTGGGAGGGCATGCAGAAGGAATGCCATGAAGATGGCAAACAGCAGCCCAGGGGTCATCACCCCCCTAGGAGGGGGCGGCCTTGATGGTAGAAGTGGTTGCCGGCCCCCCATAAGATCCAACTAGGGCGCTAGCCCCCCCATGGCGAGCGGCTGCCTTGAGGGAAAGGAGAGAGGCGGCTGCCCCCTTAGGATGGAACAAAGGACGTCGCTGGGGATCACTTGGAGGGGTGGACGTCTCCTGTGGTGGCTGCAAGTAGGAATCCGGGGACACCAAACCTAACCGTTGAGAATCCTTGTCGATCATAGGAGGAGAGGCCAAAGAACGTTGGAGAACCCCGCCATGCAAATCTAGGGTTTTGGGTGCATTGGATAAAGATGGGATGGAAGGATGAGATTGTGATTGTGGACGAACATAATTCAAAGTGAGACCTTGAAGAAGCAATTACGCCATCTCAATGACGGAAAACTGGACGGAGATTGATCGAAAAATCAATAAGCCACGGCATAAGGGAGGAGAGAGGGGAGAGCATAATTTTGTCCTTCGTTCCTTTTTGACTTTTCTGCTAAAAATCATGTATCTTTCAATTTCTTTGAAATTTATTCCCTCCCCTCCAACCACTACTCCAAAATTATTAAAAAAATAAAAAAATCAAGAAGGAAATGGTTAAGAGCTTTGTAATCAATAACAAATCTCTTTTTCCCCAATACCTGTTCAACTCTTTTGTTGACGTATAATGCAGGTCAAGCCCAATTAGACTTTGTGGGCTCAATGAGTGCACGTGCTAATAGTTGGTTGCATTCTTGCCTTGCAAGGTTCAGCTCTCTGGAGTCATTCCAGGATGAGTAGCCTTGGTAGCATTCATCTTCATTCTTTTCAAAAAACTCACGATGCTCCCTCTTCTCTCTAAAATTGCAACCACCGCCGGCCATGTTTCGTAATTTTCTGATCAACCTCGATATTCATGGCACAGATGTCCTCTACGGTTTCACGACTAATTTTGATCCATCTCCTACACGTAACAACATGCACGATCCATCTCCTTTGAATTTGTGTTCGTCGGATAAATCTGCGGAATCCATGGCCTCCAGAGCTTTGCTTTCATCTGCGATGGGGAATCATCCTCTGCCGATTTCTTCTTCATCTACTGCTTCGATTATGGCTTCAGGTTCTTGGGTTTGGGATAAAACCCTAGATAATTCTGGATCTTCTTCTTTGGGATTCCGACCATCCTTCGCTTTACCCTCAAACTTCATCATGCATCCTAAGTGGTCCACAACAATTGAACAAGATTTGCCTCAGGGGTTTGGATTGGTACCGGAATCCATTTACCTTCAACCTCCTTCTATGCGATTGCCAACCTTCCATGGAGGTGATTCTCCACAAGTGCAGCGCCATGGGTGATGAGAATCCAAGGATGAAAGACCAAGTAATAGTGCCAGTTGGTCCAGTGATGAGGGCTCGAGCAAGAAAGCAAGGAAGCACTCAATGGGTTGATTCAAGTCATTCAAAAGGAGACCAAGAACGTGTTGCCGATTGAGGAAGATGTTAGGGTGGTCCAGTTGATTCGCATCATCACCATTCAAGAGTCCACCTCAAACTGAGCAAGTGAAGGATGCCATGAATACAAGTCATTTTGCGTCTTAAAGACTTTGTAATCAAGTTCTCAATAGTGTCTTGTATTCGTCTATCTTAGTTAGTCATAGTTTGATTTGTTTTGAGTCATTATGATGTTTTGGAGGCCAAATAAACCTTCAAGGTTGCGTCTTAAGTTGATATTTCGAGTTTGGGATGAGCATGGGTCAAATTCGAAGGTAAAGTGAAGAGGGGGGTGTTCGATTTGATGCACGGGCAGCCCGTGCGCCATAGCATGGCCCGTGCGCCTAGGCAGACGAGATTGAGTGCCTTCAAATTGACGCACTTGAAGCCTGTGCATATGCGCATGGCTCGTGCATCCGTCCGGGTTTCGGTGGGTCTGTTCAATTTTTATTTTCTTTTTAATTGTTAAGTTATTTCCTAGTAGGGTTGGGGTTTCGGATCCCATATAAGGGTGAACACTTATTCGGTTTCATTGGTAATCAATTGAATTTATATTTTACTCTCAAATTGAGTGTTTTTCCAAGTGCTTCAAGATTTACGTTTCTTGTTGCGATTATAGACTTATCAGTCAATTAATCCATAATTGCTTGTGGCATCATCACATGCCGAGGTTCTTGCTATGCTAAGCAATGGGTCGAGGTTATTCCACCATCTTCAACCGAACTAGTGAAGATCTTGGGTTAACAACATATTGTTGTTTGGGTGCTTAGTTCTTCCTCGTATTGGATCCGATCACCACCCCATTTTGGTTTCCTGTTCTTCGGCCATTAGCAGGGGACCGACTCTGTTTCGTTTCCAGCGTATGTGGGTTCATCGCGATTCATTCGGGATTTGGTTACAACTTCTTGGGTCTCTCCATGTGACACGCCCAACCCTATATTGCGTGTCATGAGGAAGCTCAAACGGTTGCGACAGGTTATTAAAGACTGGAACAGGGATGTTTTTGGGGATGTAAATCATAGGGTGGATAGTCAGATGGAGCTACTTCGCCAGATTCAGTCAGACATCGAGGAATTGGGTTATACCGCGGACCTCCGGGATAGGGAGTTGGACGCCCAACTAAGGCTCTTGCAGACGCTGCAGTTGCAGTCCGACTTCCTTAAGCAAAAGGCCTGCACTACCTGGCTTAAGGATGGGGATCGTAACACAACATTTTTTCATCGGCGTAACCAGATTCATACGGGCCGCGCGGGGATCCAGGGGCTCATGATGGCAGGCAGTTTCACTGATGATGCTACGATCCTTGGGGATCATATTATTTCATTTTACGAGGAGCTCTTTGCGGACACCGGACGTTCTACCCCGGATTTCTCATTAGTCGACCAGGTTCTTACTCCAATGGTTGGCGCCATCCTAACAGCCATTCCCTCAGATTCAGAGGTGCAGGAAGCGGTGTTTGATATGGATTCAGACAGTTCTCCAGGGCCTGATGGGTTCAATGGGATTTTTTATCGCCATTTCTGGGATGTCATCTCTCATTTGAGGTAAGTAGCTGAGCACGTTGTTTGCTTTTTCTTGATTGGCGTCACTACCTCTAGGATTGAATGTCAGTTTCATGGCGCTCATCCCAAAGACTAAGGATGCGAATGTCATTGAAAACTTTCGCCCGATTGTTATGAGCAATTTCCTTTTCAAGATTATCATGAAGATATTGGCTACGCGTCTGGGTTTGATTATTGCCGATTATCTATCTCCGACTCAGTTTGGTTTTATCCTGGGCAGGCAAATTCATGATTGTATTGCCATGGTATCTGAAGGGTTCAATGTCTTACAGGGTCGCACAGATTCAAATATGATACTGAAAATCGATATTCGCAAGGCATTCGACACATTGAGGTGGGATTTCTTACTACACGTCTTGCGCCATTTTGGTTTCTCCGAAATCTTCGTGTGTTGGGTGGAGGTGGTTCTTCGGTCGTCCAAGATATCAGTGCTGTTGAATGGGATGCCAGTTGGTTATTTTCCCTGACAAGGGGATCCTTTATCACCCTTATTGTTTTGTATTGCGAAGGAGGTCTTGGGTTAGTTTATTGCAAACCCCTCCATCCACTTATAGATTTATTAGGAAACCCGATGGATCGATCTCTATCTGCCTTCACGGCGCCAAGGGGTATTGTCTTTCCATCGTCCATCTTATATGCGGACGATATTATCATCATGTGTGGGGCATCTTCTTCCAATGCCCGGGTCTTGCTTCAGATTCTTACTCATTATGCAGATATCTCGGGTCAAATGTTTAATCCATAGAAATCCAAGGTCTACTTTGGTTCGCAGGTTTTGTCATATGTCCGTGGGAGGATGCAACATATTTTGTGGATCCATCCAGGGGCATTCCCTACTGTGTATTTAGGCGCTCCAATCTTTAAGGGCGCTCCCAAGGTTGCGTAATTACAGCCGGTTTTTGACAAGATAATTCTCAAATTCAGAAGATGGAAAGGTTCGTCTCTTTCCCTTGCCGGTAGAGTTTGTCTGGTTAACTCGGTGATTACTAGTTCTTTTGTGCACACCATGATGGGTCGCTGCTCAAGCAAATGGAATGAGCCATGTGCAACTTCATTTGGACCGGGGATGTGAATTCCAAAGGGAAGGCGGTGGTCGGTTGGGATAAGTGCGCACTTTAGAGAAGAGGGGGATCGGGCGTGCGATCTATTGTGGCTGCAAAACTTTGCTTTCTTGATGAAATTGGGTTGGAAGGTTTTGAACTCGGACTCGGTGGTCTTGAACCCTCGGACAACAATACTTTACAAGAAATGGGGAGATTCGACGGTCCTTTATTTCTTCTTCAATTTGGCCGAGATTAAACCCGCATTTTCGATTGCTTGGATGATGCTCGTTGGATCCCGGCGCCAATTTTGGGGTTTTATTCTCGGATTGATAATTGGTTGGGGTACTCTATAGCCGAGAATTGGCATCCCGCAGGCCTATAGATACTTATTTTAGAAGGCGCATTTTGACTAATTCTACGATGGGTCTGGCACTTTACCCTCTCTTTCGTGGAGGCCTATATTCGGAGCTAGTCAGGGCCATCGCGCGCGTCCCTATCGCACGAGTCCGGGATACACGTGTTTGGTTGAACTCGGAGGATGGTTTGGTTACCTCGAAGGGGGCTTATGATCATATTCGCCATCAGCGCCCGGCAGTTAAATGGGGTTCTTGGATTTGGTCGCAACATATCCCGGAATGGAGATCGGTGGTAGCATGGAGGGCCATACACAACCGACTGGCTATCTAGGATTCTCTACGAGCTAGGGGAATTTTTCTGGCCCTTCGGTTTGTGTTCTTTGTAGGGAATCAGAAGAATCGGTTGATCACTTATTTGTCTATTGTGCTTTTGCAGGAAATAGATGGAGTTGGATTTTCCATGCTTTCCAAGTTCACCCTCTTCAGACTTACAGTTTCAACGAGCTTCTTGTGCGGTTAATGTCTTTTCATTTCAGTGACCAGGTCGCTTTCCTTTGGCGTGTGGCGATTCTTTCCTGCATCTGGCTTATATGGCATATCCGCAATGAGCTCATTTTTCACAACAAATCCTGGACACTGGAGGCGGCGGTCATTCAACTACAGGCTCTCATTGTCGAATCATCATCTTTGGATCGGGGACGCATGAACAACAATCAACAAGATCTATTTATCTTGCACGGTCTGCAGGTTCCTGGACGGGCCAGACAGGCTCCAAAGATTGTGGAGGTAAAGTGGCAAAAACCCCTCCTGGGTTGGATCAAGGTTAACATGGATGACAGCGCTTCAGGGGCTCCGGGCAGCCTCACAACTTCCGGAGTCTTCCGGAACTGTAGAGGTTTCTTTTGAGGATGCTTTGTCCATCATTGTGGTTCAGGATATGCGTTTGAAGCTGAATTGGTTGCAGCAATGTGGGCGATTCAATATGCCTTTACGAAAGGCTGGACGCACCTTTGGCTGGAATCGGATTCAATGTATGTGGTGAACCTACTGGAGAAGAAAACAATGGAGGTCCCATGGCGCCACCTCAGTTCTTGGCGCCAAACCCTGCATCTGCTCAGAGGTATTGATCTTGTAGTATCTCATATTTTTCGGGAAGGCAATCGAGTTGCGGACATGCTGAGCAAGAAGACGGAATGCGGCACATGGTGGGGCATCCCGCCCACAGAGCTCCTCCACTACCTCACCGATGATTATGTTGGATCCAATTATAGGTTTGTTAATTAGTGCGTCACCGCTTCTGGTTTCTTTTCCCATTTTAGGCGCCTACTTTTCCTGGGGGGTACTCTTTTTCCTTCCAGGGGTTTTTCCCACAAGGGTTGGTTTTACCTTGGAAGGTTTTAACGAGGCCCCAGCCATTCAGCCATTTGGTCCTGATCAGCCTGTGATCAGGACTACTCTTTTTCATTTTTTATATATATTCGAACTTATTCAAAAAAACATATTGTTGTTTGGGTCGTATGCATGTTCGTTGCTAGGTTCACATCAGTTGTTAATTAGAGCCATCTAGCTAGGTTAAATCTATCCTTGTTTCTTTAATCCTTGTTATTTTCTAGAATTTCTTATAAACCAGCGGTTAAAGAATCGTAATCCGCGTGCCAAAAAAAGGTAAATTCGAAAATTCTGGAAAATCGGGATTTACAAACCCTAGTCTTCAAATTTCATCTTATCGAGATCCGTTGTTTGCTTGGTGGTCTTGGTTTGTTGAGGCATACTTGCAATTGTCTGATTGGTTTATAATCGTAACAAGTGTGGGTACTTGAAAATTGTGAGTTGAGTGATACAAGCGGATACACGTGAGGGAGCGAACCAACCATGTTCGAGGAAGACCGACAATCGTTGGATTTAGGTAATAAGTTCCACATGGAGGCACTTGCAAGCCTCATGAAGAAAGTGATGATTCAGACGTACGGGTATCCTAGTGAGGCACCAAAAATAGAGGAGCCTGTTACTAGGGTATGGAGGCCTAGGAGGTTCGAACTGGAGGAATGGGCGGATGAGATGGATGATTTTGATTCCGTAAGGGAGCAAAATTACAACCCGGGCAGAAGTCGTGTAGAAATAGAGGTGATAGGGGACGTGAGGATGGCAATTTGAGTAACATCAAAATGCAAATTCCATCGTTCCTGGGAAAGAGTAATCTGAACGCCTATTTGGATTGGGAGAAGAAAATCGAGAATGTATTTGAGTGCCAGAATTATTCCGAACTAAAAAAGGTGAAATTGGCATCAACTGAGTTCTCGGACTATGCAAATGTTTTGTAGGATCAATTAATGGTCTCGAGGAAGAGAAGCGGCAAGCGGCCCGTTTCCACATGGGAGGAGATGAGTTTGATGCGACGTCGTTTTGTACCAAATCATTATTACCGAGGCATCGATCAAAGGTTACAGAGATTGACGCAGGGTCTAAGAGCGTAGAAGATTATCATAAAGAGATGGAGATGCTGATGGCGAGGGCTAATATAGAGGAGGATCAGGAGGTTACGATGGCGAGAATTATCGCAGGATTGAATACTCCTATAGTAGATGCCATCGACATACATCATTGTGTCGACCTTGACGAGATGGTGGACATGGCGGTAAAAGTTGAGCAGCAGCTCAAGAGGAGGGGTTTCAACTGACAGGCACCGAGTTCTAACTCCAATGCATGGAAGTCGAACACTAACAAAAAAGAGGAGCAGAGTTCGAAAACAACAGAGAAAAGGGGAGGGCGATTGAGCCTAAACCCGCAGGTAAATTCGAACCCTCTACTACACGAACGAGGGATATTAAATGCTTTAAGTGTCATGGGATTGGGCATATTGCTAGTCAATGTCCAAATAAAGGGTGTTGGTATTGCGTGATAATGGGGAATTGGAGTCGGAAAGTGAGGAAGAGCCGGATTAGTGTGATATGCCGTAGTTGGAGGATATTACAGAGGTATTAGAGCCGGCAAGGGGAGGCATTGTCTTTAGTGTCCCAGAGGGTGCTGAGTATTCAGTCTAAGTCAGATGAGGGGGTCCAGCGAGAAAATATCTTTCATACAAGGTGTTTTGTCAATGGAAAGGTGTGTAGTGTCATTATAGACGGTGGTAGTTGCACTAATGTAGCTAGCATGAAGTTGGTAGAAAAATTGGGAATTCCAACGATGAAACACCCACAACCATATAAATTGCAGTGGTTGAGTGATTGTGTGGAGATGCGAATCATTAAGCAGGCGAAAGTGGCATTCCAAATAGGGGGATATAAGGATGAGGTGTTGTGTGATGTTGTACCGATGCGGGGGGGGCACATCTTGTTGGGTAGGCCATGACAGTTTGATAGGAGAGTACAACATGATGGTTATACCCAACCAGTATACACTTGTTCATAATCAAAGGCGTTTTGTACTTGTGCATTTGACTCCAAAAGAAATTTATGAGGATCAAATAAAATCAAGAGCAGGAAAGGGAAAGAAAAAGAGAGTTCGGCTAGTGAGAAGAAAAATCAAAATAAAGCCGAGAAAAAGGAGAGCTTGAGGGAAAATAAGAGTGAGGGTCCGGCTAAGGGTAGAAGTGATGCACGAGAGATAGCCGGGAAAAAGGTGAGTAACATTAATGGAGGGCCGAAAAACAGAAGGGGGGTACGAATGGCCTTGAGGTAAGAAACGAGGGAAAATTAAATTTAATGGCAAAAATGAGTGACCTTAGGAAAGCCACAACGAGTGGTTGTTCGATGATACTCTTTGTTTACAAGGGCACTTATTTATCTAATGACAGTCTTAACCCCGATTTGCCTAGTTCTGTGTTGTCTTTGTTATAGGAATTCGAGGATGTGTTTCCAGATGAGATGCCGGATGGGTTACCGCCTATTCGGGGGATTGAGCACCAGATTGACTTCATCCCGAGGGCGTCCTTGCCAAACCTGGAGGAGACCAATTGCAGCTGCAAGTTGATGAATTGCTGAGTAAGAAACTCATTCGGGAGAGTATGAGTCTGTGTGCAGTTCCAGTGTTATTAGTTCCAAAGAAAGATGGGCCGTGGAGGATGTGTGTGGACTGTCGGGCTATTAATAATTTTACTATTAAGTACCGACACCCCATACCTTGCTTGGATGATATGTTGGATGAGCTTCATGGGTTTAGCATCTTCTCCAAGATAGATTTAAGGAGCGGATACCATCAGATTCAGATACGGGAAGGAGATGAGTGGAAAGCGGCTTTTAAGACCAAGCATGGTTTGTATGAGTGGTTAGTTATGCTGTTTGGGCTAACTAATGCACCGAGCACATTTATGAGATTGATGAACCATGTTTTGAGGGCTTTTATTGGGAAGTTTGTCGTGGTTTACTTCGATGCTATCCTCATCTATAGTAAATCATAGTACAAACATTTAGATCACTTGCGGGCCGTATTAGAAGTGTTAAGGAAAGAGCAACTATATGCAAATATCAAAAAGTGCACATTTTGTTCCGAACAATTGATATTCTTGGGATTTGTAGTGAGCTTGAGGGGAATCATGGTGGACGAGGAGAAAATTAAGGTTATTCAGGATTGGCCTAAGCCAGGATTCTACCTTCGAAAATTCTCTCTCTAGGGTTTTTCTCTCGTCTCTCTCTCGCTCACGGATCGGACGTTCTTTCAACTACCTCTGGCGCCGTCGCTGGCCATGGCCTCGCCAGAGTCCCTTGGACTCTCCGGTTTAACTTCGAACTTTGATCCGCACCATGCACGATCGCCGGGACAGCCGTCTACATGTTCTTCTTCCACGCGCAATGAACAATCTGAGGTTGGGAAAGCATTGGTCTCCGGTTCAGTCTCCTTCTATGGGGTTCAATGGAATTTCTTGTCTTATAAGGCTTCCAACCACCTGTCTTCATCGACGACAGCAGCAGCAGGGATGATACCGCCGGATGTTTACCTAGCCACGTCAACGCCCTCATCGCACATGCTTCCTGGCAGCAGCACAGCGCAGCGGGCGTGGTCCCTTACCCGCGCGCCCACAACCTCCACTCAGCTGCCACCTCACGCGTGGTCCCCCAACATCTCCTAGGTTGCTGCGCATCCACCTGCTGCCACTATTCTTGCTGACGGCACTAAAGGGGATGTGCCCCCAAGATTCCAGGCGCTATGAACATCGCTCCTTTACCCCCATGGAATGCTACACCCATGGGGGGGCTGGCCTCCCTCCACGGTCTTATGGGGGGCTGGTGGCTTCATCCTCTTCCAAGGCCGCCCCCCTAGGGGATTGATGACCCCTGGTCCAGTGTCCACCATCCGCATGGTCCCCGCACACGGGCCCACATCCTATTGCAGATTCCGCAAACGCGCAATGAAATGCTGGATATCTTGCTCCTATGTCTTCCGATTATGAAACGAACCTGCGACATTCGGCTCATACTTCAAATGCTAACCCCAGGTAATGCAAATTTGTTTACCATAGCGGTTTCTAGTAAAAGTCAATCTATTCCAAAATCGGTTCGAAAAGGTGATTACTATTCCGTTACAATTGATGATAATGTTTACCAAAATCTAGTAAAATTTGTTTTCCTATTCTTTAATTGGACGGGTTCTTATGGGAAAAGGTAACAAGCCATGGGCGACTATGCTTTTGCATAAACGCCTATCTAAATTATGGGGTATTAAGAATGACTGGAAATTAATTCCCTTGGGCAAGGGATTTTTTTGTGTCAAATTGTTTAATGCGCAGGATCGATCTCGGGCTCAGCAACGCACTATTTGGACGCATAATCCTGGTATTATCCGTCTATCTCCATGGGTGCCGGACTTCACCCCTTATAAGGCTCAAACCTCCGTGGCCAGCGTTTGGGTATGCATTTTTAAACTCAGTCTGGAATACTGGGACCCCAATAACATCATGGGGATTGCCAGTGCCCTTGGGAATCCATTAAAAATTGATCAGCGCTCACTGGATGGTTCTTTCGGTCATTTCGTCTGGGTTCTGGTGGACATTGATCTCTCTAAACTGCTGGAACACAACATCATGGTGGAACGCACTGGCAAGTGTTCTTTTGTTTCGTCGATTATGAAAAACTCCCTGTTTTGCTCAAGGTGTAGTGTTACGGGGCACTCCTTCTTGTCGTCTTAACAAAGCGGGTAATACGGATACAGAAGGGCGTGCATCACCGGCCCAGGGACGCCAACGGGAGTCTGCAATTCGCCACAATTCAGTGCAGCGAGGGCACTCCAGGGTTCGTAGAGTTTATCGTCCTGTTCAGCAGGACAAGGGCAAGGCCGTTGATGAATCAATGGGAAATATGGGTTCGGCTACGCGCGCAAGATCTCCTCCTCGCGCCATAGTCACTTGCTCTACAGACATCCATCTTGGTAACACCTTTGAGGCTCTTGGTTCAGTCGACTCCCAGGATCAGCAATCCACAGATTTCCAAGCCGAGTATCCAGCTAGGGAGTCATCTCCCAAGGCCAATACTTCCAATACGAGAATAGTCTCCACCATTATGCCTATCACGGTTTAGTATCCATTAGGGAAGCCTATTCGTACTCTGAGTCGTGCTTTAGGGTTCCTTTGATTCGCTAAAGATAGAATTCTCAGAAAAGTTACGGCCATTCGCTCATGAAGTTACTATTGAACCGGAGAGGTAACCACACGAGATGAACTTTGTAGCTTCCAAGAGATGGGCAGACTATGCAGATGAAGTGGGTCATCCTCAATCGTCGACTCGCACGCACCACACGATTTTTGTTTTCACCTGCAATCGTCACGGCGCCACCACCCCAACCTTCTCAATGAATTGCATGTTCTGGAACATCCGGGAGATTGGGAACATTGCATCTCGCAATGTTCTTCAGGCTTTATGTTAGCAGCATAAACCCTGATGATACTGCGATCCTTGGGGATCATATCATTTCTTTCTACAAGGAGCTTTTTTACCGGGAATTCCATCTTGGATTTCATGTTAATCGGAGTTATTCTCCAAAGGTTGGGGCCAGGATAACTTCTAACGAGAATTCTCGGACTCGAGAGACCATTATGCGGTTTTGATATGGATTGAGATAGTTCTCCATTATGGGTTCAATGGGATTTTTATTGCCATTTCTAGGATGTCATCTCGGTGAGATCGTGTTCGTTTTTTTCAAGATTCGTCACTACCTCTGGGCTTGAATGCCAGTTTTATGGCGCTCATCCCAAAGACTAAGGATGTGAATGTCATTGATAATTTCCGCCCGATTGTTATGAGCAATTTCCTTTTCAAGATCATCACAAAGATATTGGCGACGCATTTGGGTTCGATTATTATAGCCTATTTATCTCCGACGCAGTTTGGTTTCATCCCCAGCAGACAGATTCATAACTGTATTGCCATAGTATCTGAAGGGTTTAATGTCTTACAGGGACGTACGGATTCGAATATGATCCTGAAAATCGATATCCGCAAGGCTTTTGACACATTGAGGTGGGATTTCTTACTATACGTCTTGCGCTGTTTCGGTTTCTCAGAGATCTTTGTGCATTGGGTTGAGGTGGTTCTTCGATCGTCTAGGATATCAGTATTGTTGAATGGGACGCTGGTAGGTTATTTCCCCTGTTTCAGAGGGGTCAGACATGGGGATCCCTTATCACCATTATTGTTTTGCATTGCGGAGGAGGTCCTGGGTCGATTTTTGAAGAGGCAATGGATCATTCTCGATTATTTCCCTTCACGGCGCCCAGGGGTATTATGTTTCCATCGTCCATCTTATACGCGGATGATATTGTCATCATGTGTGGGCCGTCTTCTACCAATGCCCGGGTGTTGCTTCAGATTCTAACTAATTATGCAGATATCTCGGGTCAAGTGTTTAATCCACAGACATCCAAAGTTTACTTTGGTTCGCAGGTTTCGTCATATGTCCACGGGAGGGTGCAACACATCTTGGGGATCCATCTCGGGGCGCTTCCTATTGTTTACTTAGGCGCTCCAATATTTAAGGGCGCTCCCAAGGTTGCAAATTTACAGTCGTCTTTGACAAGATAATCCTCAAATTCAGAAGATGGAAAGGTTCGTCTCTTTCCCTTGCTGGTAGAGTTTGTCTGGTTAACTCGGTGATTACTAGTTCTTTTGTACACACCATGATGACTTACAAATGGCCTCTAACGTTGCTTAAACAAATGGAAATAGCCATGCATAACTTCATTTGGACGGGGGATGTTAATTCTAAGGGGAAGGTGGTAGTCAATTGGAATAGATGCTGCACGCCTAGAGCTGAAGGGGGACTGGGCGTGAGATCCATTGTGGTTGCTAACAAGGCTTTCTTGATGAAATTGGGTTGGAAGGTTTTGAACTCGGACTCGGTGGTTACAGAACCCTCAGACAACGGTACTTTACAAGGAATGGGGAGATTCGGCGGTCCTTTATTCCTTCTTCCATTTGGGTTGGGATTAAACCCTGCATTTCTGATTGCTTGGATGATGCTCGTTGGATCCCAGGGGCTAATTCCGAGGTTTTATTCTGGATTGATAATTAGTTGGGATACTCTATAGTAGACAGAATTGGCATCCCAGAGGACTATAGATACTTATTTCATCAACGCATTTCTGACTACTTTTATGACGGGTCCTGGCACTTCATCTTCTCTTTCGTGGAGGCCTATTTGGAGCTAGTCCGTGCCATTGTGCGCGTCCTGATCGCGCCAGATACCCGGGATACACGTGTTAGGTTGAACTCGGATGATGGCTCGGTTACCTCGAAGGCAGCTTACAACCATCTATGCCCCCCAGAGCCGAGCAGTTAAATGGGGCTCTTGGATTTGGTCGCAACATATCCCGGAACGGAGATCGGTGGTTGCGTGGAGGGCCATACACAACCGATTGGCTGTCCAGGATTCATTACGAGCTAGGGGAAGTTTACTGGCCCTTCGGTTTGTGTTCTTTGTAGGATATCGGAAGAATCGGTTGATCATTTATTTGTCTCTTGTGTTTTTGCAGGAAATATATGGCGATGGATCTTCCATGCTTTCCAAGTTCACCCTTTTCAGACATATAGTCTCAATGAGTTACTGGTGCGGTTAATGTTTTTCATTTTAGTGACCAGGTTACTTTCCTTTGGCGTGTGGCGATTCTTTCATGCATATGGCTCATATGGCATATCCAAAATGAGCTGATTTTTCACAACAAAATCTGGACACTGGAGGCGGCGATCATTCATCTACAAGTACTCATTGTAGAATCATCATCATTGGACCGGGGATGCATGAACAATGATCAACAGGACTTATTTATCTTGCGCGGACTGCGAGTTCATGGAAGGGCTAGACAAGCTCCAGGATCGTGGAGGTTCATTGGCAAAAGCCCCTTCCGGGTTGGATCAAGGTTAACACGGATGGCAGCGCCTCAGGGGCGCCGGGAAGTCTCACAGCGTCCGGAGTCTTCCGGAATTGTAGAGGCTTCTTCCGAGGGTGCTTTGTTCATCACTGTGGATCAGGATATGCGTTTGAATCTGAATTGATGGCAGCAATGTGGGCGATCCAGTATGCGTTTGCTAAGGGTTGGACACAACTTTGGCTGGAGTCGGATTCAATGTATATGGTGAATTTGCTGGAGAAAAGATCGACGGATGTCCCGTGGGGCCATCTGAGCTACTGGCGCCACACACTACACCTTCTCGGGCACATGGATCTCGTAGTCTCACATATTTTTGGGGAAGGCAATCGGGTTGCGGACATGCTGAGCAAGAAGACGGACATCGGCACATGGTGGGGCATCCCAGCCGACGGAGCTCTTACACTTCCTCACTGATGACTATGTTGGCCAATCCAACTATAGATTTATTACTGAGTGCGCCACTGCTTCAGGATTCTTTTACCTTTTTTAGGCGCCTATTGTTTCCTGGGGGTACTCTTTTTCCTTCCAGGGGTTTTTGCCACAAGGGTGGGTTTTACCTTGGAAGGTTTTAACGAGGCCCCAACCATTTAGCCATCTGGTCGGCTTGTGACCATTTATTTTGGATTTTGATATTATTTCCAGGATTATATTTGGTTACCTGATCAGCCTGTGATCAGGTCTACTTTTCATTTTTTATATATTTATATATATATATTCGAACTTATTCAAAAAAAAGATTGGCCTAAGCCAACATCGGCCAGTCAAGTTCGTAGCTTCCATGGGCTTGCTAGTTTTTATCGGAGGTTTGTACGAGACTTTTGCACTATCGCATTGCCATTGATGGAGACAATTAAAAAGAGTGCTGCGTTTCAGTGGGATTCGAGATGCTTAAAGAAAGGCTAACACATGCACCTTTGCTAGCATTGCCGGATTTCACCAAAGTTTTCGAGATCGAGTGTGATGCGTTGGGAGTTGGGATTAGAGTTGTATTGATGCAAGAGGGGCAGCCGACGCGCGAGAAATTGAGCGGGGTGGCCTTGAACTACCCAACGTACGACAAGGAGTTCTATGCTTTAGTTCGGGCCTTGAAAACATGGCAGCATTTTCTATGGCCAAAGGAATTCATAATCCACAATGATCACGAGTCATTGAAGTATCTCAAGGGGCAGCAAAAGTTGAATAAGCAACATGCGCGCTGGCTTGAGTTCATCGAGACGTTTCCTTACGTCATTCGGTACAAGCAAGGTAATACTAATGTTGTAGCAGATGCACTATCTCGGAGGTACACTCTTATCTCTACTTTAGATGCTAAAATTCTTGGGTTTGAACATATTAAAGAGTTGTACTTGCATGATCTTGATTTTGCTCAGTCATTTGTTGCATGCGAAAAAGGGGCGGTGGATAAATTTTATCGACAAGATGGTTTTCTATTTCGAGAAGATAAATTGTGCATTCCTGAATGTTCATTAAGGGACTTACTAGTAAGGGAATCACATGGTGGGGGTCTAATGGGACATTTTGGGGTAGCCAAAAGCTTAGCAGTCTTGCAAGAGCATTTCTATTGGCCACATATGAAGCGTGATGTTGAACGTATTTGTACTAGATGTGTTACTTGTAGGCAAGCTAAATCTCGAGTTCAAAACCAGGGACTTTACACGCCCTTACCCATACCGACAACACCTCGGGTTGATATTTTTATGGACTTTGTTTTAGGACTTTTGAGAACTAAACATGGGTCCGATTCTATATTTGTTGTCGTAGATCATTTTTCAAAGAAGGCACATTTTATTCCTTGTCATAAAACTGATAATGCATCTTTGATTGCTGACTTGTTCTTTAGAGAAGTGGCGAGATTGCATGGTATGCCTAGGACCATTGTTTCGGATAGGGATGCTAAGTTCTTAAGTTACTTTTGGAAGACCTTGTGGGGAAAACTGAGAACTAAATTGTTATTTTCTACTACGTGTCATCCCCAAATGGACGGTCAAACTGAAATAGTAAATAGAACTTTGTCTACCTGATCAGCCTGTGATCAGGATTACTCTCTTTTCATTTTTTATATATAATTTCGAATTTATTAAAAAAAAAAGGGCTACCATTAAAAAGAATATCAAAATGTGGGAAGAGTGTTTGTCGCATGTTGAGTTTGCTTATAATCGTTCGTGCTATTCATTCTGCATCTAAGTTTTCACCATTTGAACTTGTTTATGGTTTTAATTCGCTAACCCCATTAGATTTATCACCTTTACCTGTTTTTGAGCATGTTAACTTAGATGGGCAGAAGAAAGTTGATTTTGTGAAACAGTTACATGAGAAAGCAAGGCTCAATATCGAACGGCGAACAGAGCAGTGCATAGCGCAGGCTAACAAGCATCATAAGAAGATGGTGTTTGAGCCGGATGATTGGGTTTGGGTACATATCCGCCCCGAACGATTATCGGCCCAGCGAAAGTCCAAATTGCTACCTCGTGGAGATGGTCCATTCCAAGTGCTTGAGCAGATCAATAATTTTTTTTGACACAAAAAAAACACAGATCATTAAGTAACAATGCATTATAGTACTACTTGAGTTTCATGTCTAGACAGCATAATTTAACTAATTTCAAATCTAAATATTCATCAAGAACAAAAGTATCAATACCCTTCAAAATCTGAAAATAGAAGTCCCAAAATGGCTTCGAGCACAAGCTAACTTAAACCTTAATGGTATACTTTCTCAGAGGGAAATTCATCTCTTTCTTTTTCTTCTTTTCTGTCTTCAAAGATGCCTGGTGCTTGGTGAGGCGGCGACAGATAGCACGAGTCTTCTTCGGGCGGAGATCAAGTGGCAAGTACTTCTTGTTCTTGTAAGCTTCCCTCAGAGCGGATTTTTGCTTCTGAGAAATCACGGTCAGTACCTGGGCAATTGATAGCCTAACAACCTTAATCTTCGACAGCTTGTTAGGAGCACCTTCGCCACACGCAGCAATGCCAGCTCAGCCTTCAGTTCTTTCAGCTGTCCAAGAAGCTCGATCTTGTTCTACTGCCTCAACTCATGCACCTTAATCCTCGCCATTTCAAGTCCCTTCTCTAGTTTCTATGGAGAGTTTGGGTTTGGGGTTGGCGGATGAGCATAATGGATAGGTGCCGCTTGAGTAGATCAATGATAATGCTTACAAGATTGACTTGTCGGGCGAGCATGGGATTAGTGCTTCTTTTAATGTAGCTGATCTAAGTCCATTTGATACAAATTCGGATTTGAGGACAAATCTTTCTCAAGAGGAGGGGAATGATGAAAATCCATGGACGAAAGACCCAGTAACAGTGCCAGTTGGTCCGGTGATGAGGGCTCGAGCAAGAAAATTCAAGGAAGCACTCAATGGGTTGATTCAAGTCATTCAAAAGGAGACCGAGAGTGTGTTGCAGATGGAGGAAGATGTTTGGGTGGTCCAGTTGATTCGCGTCATCAACATTCAAGAGTCCACCTCGGACTGAGCAAGTGAAGGATGCCATGAATACAAGTCATTTTGCATCTTGAAGACTTTGTAATCAAGTTCTCAATAGTGTAAAGACCCTGGTTTTGAACTCGAGATTTAGCTTGCCTACAAGTAATGCATCTAGTACAAATACGTTCAACATCACGCTTCTTATGTGGCCAATAAAAATGCTCTTGCAAAACAGCTAATGTTTTGGCTACCCAAAAATGTCCCATAAGACCCCCACCATGCGATTCCCTCACTAGTAAGTCCCTTACTAAACATTCAATAATGCACAATTTATCTTCTCGAAATAGAAAACCATCATGTCTATAAAATTTATCCACCACCCCTTTTTCGCATGCAACAAATGACTTAGAAAAATTAAGATCATGCAAGTACAACTCTTTAATATGTTTTTTTGAATAAGGTCAAAAATAATATAGATGAAAAGAAAAAGTCCTGATCACAAGCCGATCAGGTAGCGCAGAGTTTGGAGCCTCGCTAAAAACCTACTGGAGTAAACCCACCCTTGTGGGAAAAACCCCCAGTAGGAAAAGAGTACCCCCAAGAGAAGAAATCCACAATAAACATAAAAAACCCAGAAACACAAGCTATCTAACAAATCTATACTGACTACGACCAACACAATCATCATTGAGTAAAGGAATAATATCCGTTGGAGGCGCATCCCACCACTTGTATTCCGAGAATTTACTGAGATAATCTGCCACACGATTTCCCTCCCGATAGATGTGAGAAATTACAAAATTCATATGGGAGACCAAATGCATTGAGTAATTCCAGTGATAAGAAGACGCCACGGGACGGAGCCATCGCGATTACGAAAGAGGTCGACCACAAAAGACGAGTCTGATTCCACCCAAAGGTGCGTCTAGCCCTTATGATATGCGTAGGAGATCGCCATAATAACTGCAATTAACTCTGCCTCAAAAGCAAATCCAAATCCGCTTTGCTCACCAAAGCAACCTCTGAAGAAGCCCCTAGCGGTACGGTAAATCCCGGCTGCCACGATGCGGCCCGGAGAGCCAGAAGCACTGCCATCTGTATTAACCTTAATCCAGCCTGGGAGAGGAAGGTGCTAAGTAACAGGAATGATTCTAGGGGCGCTGGGAGCACGACCTTGGACCTTGAGACGGTGGAGACATAAGAGGTCATCTTGAGTGTTATTCATTCAGCCCTTATCTAGAACAACAGATTCCAAAATCAGCACCCGGAGTTAAACCAATGCTGCCTCCGGGGACCATTTATTATTATTGAAAATAATGTCATTCCGAATATGCCAAAGGAGCCAAACGCCGAAAATAAAAGTCACCTTCCATAGGAAAGCCACCTGATCACTGAAGTGAAAACCCATGGCGTGAACCAAAAATTTATTGAAGCTATGCGGTGGATGAATAGTGACAGCGAAAACCTCAGCCAATAAACGAAAATGTGATCAATCGATTCCGCCTGAGAGTAACATAGACTACAAAAATTTGGCCCAATAAAGCCCTGATATCGCATAACGTCTAGAACAGCCACACGTCCAAAAATCGCTCTCCAAACATCCACTGATCTCCTTTTCGGGATGTGCGTAGACCAAATCCAAGAATCCCATCTAACAGCTGGTAGAGCAGGCCACAAAAAAGAATAGGCCTCTTTAGAAGAAACCACTCCATCTATAAAATGCATCCATACTCTCTTATCCTCTAAATACGGGGGAAGCGGACAATGGACAATGTCACGAACTATATCCATGTAAGCCTCCACAAAAGAAATGGTAAAATGCCAAGTGTTGTCATCGTTTCCTGAAAATGAACCCGGTATTCCTTAGGAATGCCAATCCGATCCGCAATGACATAACCTAACCAATTATCATTCCAAAATCCAACAGATGACTGCACCTCCGGTATCCACCGCGATTCCATTAAACAATTCTGAATGAGAGGACAAAGACCATCCCAGATCGAAGAAGGTAAAAAAGAGTTACGGATCGCTCCGCTCGCCAACAGATAATGCTTGCGAAGGGTGGCGAGCATGATGAATCTGAAGTAATGATCTTCCAACCCAATTTCATGAGGTAAGCCTGATTAGCTGTGATGATAGATCGAACCCCAAGGCCCCCTTCTTTCCTAGGAGTACAACAACGAGCCCAATTAACCACATGAGTACCTTTCTGGGAGATGTCGCCAGTCCAAATAAAGTTACGCATAGCTTTCTCCAGCTTCTTAAGCATAGCAATCGGCCATTTGTAAACAAGCATAGAGTGCACTAGAGAACTCGTAATCATAGAGTTCACCAAACACACCCTACCAGCAAGCGAGAGAGAAGACCCCTTCCATTGTTTGAACTTGAGAAGCACCTTGTCAAAAGTAGCGTGTAAAACCCCGCTTAGGCACCCTTTTAAAGATAGGAACACCCAGGTGGGTAGTAGGGAAATCGCCCACCTGAATCCCCAAAATAGCTTGAATCCGATTACAGACATCTCTAGAAACAGCGGTCCCAAAGAAAACCTTCAATTTGTAAGGATTGAAGACTTGCCCTGAAATAGAAGTGTAGAATCGAAGAGCCTGGCGAATATGACGGGCATTGCTAGTATTGGCCTCATAGAGAATGACTATATCATCGGCATACAACATCGTAGCAGGGAAATGAATGTTCCTAGGGGCAACAAAAGGTTGTAGACTACTAGATGCCACCAAGTCTGCAAAAATTCTACCCAAAACTTCCTCAGCAACACAGAAAAGAAGAGGAGAAAGAGGATCCCCTTGACGAACACCACGAGAACAAGAAAAGTAACCCACCGGTGAACCGTTCAACAAAACAAAAATACGAGCAAAAATTAAGAATCACTGAGACCAGCCAATGAACTTAGCCGAAAACCCAAATCTCTGCAAAACGTAAAGCAAGAACTCCCAACTCAAAGTGTCAAAGGCTTTGTGAATGTCAATCTTTAAAATCATGTTCTTGTCCGATCGATTCTGCAAAATATTTTAGTCTTCCGATACCAAAGCGTTACAATCATGAATATGACGATCTGGAATAAACCCAAACTGAGTGGGAGAAAGAATCCTGCTGACAATCTAACACTACATCAAAATAGTGATTTAACAACGCGTTTTTACATCGGTTAAGCAAGGAAACAATGTAAAAAAAAGTCAATTTACAAAAAGATATTTATAGCGGTTCTGGAAAAAAACCGCTATAAAACTGCAATTTAAAAATATTTAAATTGACTCCGTAGACAACCGCTATAGAAGTTTTTATTCTACAGCGGTTTGGGAAGCAATCGATGTACAATTTGTTATATCTTTTTTTGCCCGTTCAGTTTTCCATCTCGTCCCTCTCTCTGTTTTCTCTCGTCTTTTGAATGGCCACTGGTCTCGTCTCCACCACCTTGCCATAGACAAGAATCTAAACCCTAAAACCAAAATCTAAATAATAATTTTTTCAACGCTCTTATAGCAAAAAAAATTTGGACGCTCTTATAGAAACCGATGTAGAATGTAAGTTTTGGCATCTATTGTTCAAAGCAACCAATGTAGAAATTATACTTTTTTACACCGGTTATTCAATAAACCGATGTAGAAGATGTAGAATAAGATTTTCTACATCGGTTCTATGCCAGATGTAGAAATGTCCAACTTTTAACATCGCCGTATTCAACATTGGTTGCAAAACCGATGTGAAAAGGGTCCAAGAACCGATGTTAAAGAAGTTTCTTTCAGTCTCTATTTGGCAAAGAAAGACGTAGAAGTCAGAAAGAAAAGAAAGGGGTGCTTATCCCGCTAATCGTAGGTTTTGGTAAGGATGATAGTAGTATGCTTAGCCTTTACAATGATGCTGCGATAGTGCTAAAATATCGTACAAACCTCCGGTAAAAACTCGCAAGCCCATGGGAGTTATGGACTTGCTCAACTTTTGCTTAGGCCAGATACTTTAATAACCTTAATTTTCTCCTCGTTTTCCACCGTGATTCCCCAAGCTCACTACAAATCCCAAGAATATAAATTGCTAAACAAAATGTGCACTCTTGATATTTGATACGGATAGTTCGAAGGACCCATTGAACATTTCGATTAAAGAACACGTATACAAGTAGGCGGCGGATATTGGATCGATGATCTAGTTTGATCCTAGAGCTTTATAACTTGACACATTGGCTATATGATTGATCTCAAAACCTTGGTGTAACACCAAAGATATTGGTGCATCTTGATAAGTTCTTAAACAATTGAAAACTCTACAAAGAGAATTTCAACTCACAAAGGCAAATGCCAATTTCAATATATCAATCAATTGTCCATTCTTATCATGGGCTGCCATGCTTTTTTATAGTTACAATATGATGCTTCAATGTTAATCCCGAATTGGCTTTTCATGGGATTTGAAGAGACATTCTTGACCCCTTTTTCTAGTCTTACAACATAGAAAATGACTCCCCCATTGAAGAGACACTCTAGACCACCTTTACTAGACTTGGAAAATGATTACTAGATAAACCTTTCTAGACTTGGAAAATGACTACTAGACTTACTTTATTGAATAATCATACTTGATTAACTTTTCTAAACACTTCTAACAAAATGCTGAAAATTGACAATTTTAAGCAAAATGAAACATCACTCCTCTTGGGCTTGAGGTTTGGACGAAAATCATGGCTCATAAACTCAAATTAAGTCTTCAAAGTTCCAAACTTCCCAACTTAAATGCCCTCAAAACATTGAATAACATTCATTACTTGGCCTTAATTGAGCTCCTTGCACATGTTCTTTAATTTAGCAACAAGAGTCATCAAAGCTTGCTTAATTTGTTTAGCTCATGCTTGCTCTTGAAAAGCCCTCCATGAATCATCATCGGTTCTTTATTTCCTTGAGTTGTAAACGGGATGACCTTCACCATTCCCTTCTATTCTTGAAAGGATTAGACCCATGAAGATTACGCAAAAAGGAGATAGATCAAAGACTTAACATTAAAAGTAGCACTCACATTATACACACCATCCTAAGATCAATCTTATAGGCATTGTCATTGATCTTTGCAATCACTTGAAATGGCCCATCACCCTTGGTTGTAGCTTGACTTTCGCTTTGTTGGAAACCTTTCTTTTCTCAAATGCAGCCACACCCAATCTCCTGGTTCAAATATTAGACCTTTGTTGGCTTGTTTAAATATCGCTCGGTTTGCTTCTCAATATTAAGTTTCACCTTTTCATGCAACTTCTTTACCAATGGGTGGTAACCTTAGCTTTTCCATCAAACTTGCATCTTCAATTCGAGGATAGGAACAAGATCAAGTGGACTCAATGGATTAAATCCATAAACAACTTCAAAAGGAGTAAAGATCAAAGAATGCACACTCTATTAATGCAAGTGCCCTGTAAAATGGCAAACAATCTTCCCAATTCTTTAAGTTCTTTTGAATCAACCAGTTCACACAAGTAGTTGAGACAAAGTTCTAATTTACTCATTTATGGTTTGTGGGTGGCAAGTAGTAGAAATTAGAAGTTTAGTTCCCAATTTGCTCCATAACACACGCCAAAAGTGACTTAAAAATTTTGCATCTCTATCACTCACAATTGTTTTGGAACTCCATTTTCCTACAATTTCTCTAAAGAACAAATCAGCAACATTAGCATCATCACTTTTATGACAAGGAATGAAATGTGCCATTTTAGAAAATCTCAACAACCACAAACTAGAATCTCTACCCTTACTTGTTCTAGGTAAACCCAAAACAAAGTCCATAGATATGTCACCCAAGGTTCATTTGGAATAGGTAAATTTTATACATTCCATAAGGTTGTGATTTTGATTTAGCATGTTTAAAGTTATGCACTTTTCACAAATTCTTTCAACATTACGCATACAAGGCCAAAAGAAATGATCACGTAGGACTTCCAAGGTTTTATGCACACCAAAGTGTCCCATTAAACCAAATGCGCTTCTCTAACAAGTAACTCTCGAATAGAACATTGGGGATGCAAAGTTTGTTTTCACACAAATAAGTATCCTTCATGTTTATAGAACTTTCCAAATGCAGAATGCTCACAAGCTATATAAATAGAAAGAAATCAGAATCATTGTCATACATTTCCTTTATTGACTCAAAACCAACAAGCTTAGAACCCAATTTAGTGATTAAGGCATGGGTCCGAGATAATGCATCGCTACAATGTTTTCTTTCCCAATTTTTATATTTAATCACCAAGGAACTGATTTCAATGAACTCCACCCATTTGATATGTCGCTTGTTCAACTTACCTTGGCCCTTGAGATATTTTAAAGACTCTATGAAACCTTTCCATGAATCACAAACACCTTTGTATGAAAGATGTTTGCCAAGTTTCCAATGCTCTCACCAAAGCATAGAGCTCTTTATCATACGTCGGATAGTTCAATTGTGCTCCTTTCAACTTCTCGCTAAAGTAAGCAATTGGTCTTCCCTCCCGCATCAAAACAGCACCTACACCCACTCCTCCATGCATCCTCCATTCAAGCTCAAATGATTTATCAAAATTAGGTAATGCAAGAATATAATAGTTAGTTTTTCTTTAAGGAGTTCAAATGCATGTTGCTGTTTTTCTCCCCAATGAAAACCAACTTCCTTTTTGATTATTTCATTCAATGGTGCAGCCCCAATGGTGCTAAAAGCCCAAACTTCCTATAAAGCATTGCAAGACCATGAAAACTTCTCACTTCAGTAATGCTTTTAGAGAATTGGCCAATCTAAGATAGCATTGACTTTTTCCTTTTCCATTTCAATTCCATTAGCACTTACTACAAATCCAAGAAAAACAACTTTGTCCATGCAAAAAGAACACTTTTTCAGATTAGCATGCAAAGACTCTCTTCTTAAAGTGTTTAACACTTTCGCACATGATCAAGATGTTCCTCTAAGCTTTTGCTATAGATAATGATGTCATCAAAATAAACTACAACAAACTTGCCGAAAATAAAGTTACGCAAAATATGGTTCATTAATCTCATGAAAGTGCTTGGAGCATTAGTTAAACCAAAAGGCATTACTAACCACTCATATAAACCATACTTTTTTTTTTTTAAAGCCTTTTCCATTCATCACCTTCTTTAATTCGAATTTGATGAAATCCACTCTTTAAATCAATTTTAGTGAAGACTACAAAGCACCATGTAATTCATCAAGCATATCATCTAACCTTGAATAGGATAACGCTTTATCGGTGATTTTATTGAATGAAATGTACAATTCTCCATGCTCCGTCTTTTTTTGGTACCCGATCCCATGTGGAATGCTTTCTCTAATTTTACCCTTTGTCAACAACGAGACCACTTATTTGATTCCACCAAACACTTGCTGGTCGGTTTGGAAGAACCGCTCGGGATGAAATCAATTTGATGTTCAATTCCTCTTAGTGGCGGCAATCCATTTGGCTCTTCTTCCGGAAAGACATCATTATATTCCGCAAAGAGAAATAAAAGAACTTGGCAAAGATGGTGTTGCTCATTAGTGTTCAAATAGGACTCCTTAAACACCATTACTAACACACTCTTTTCTTCAACTAATGCCCTTTTTAACTCACTTGCTTTTGCATAGAAATTCAATTTTTTTGCCCTCTACCTTTTCTCCCAAATTCAAAATCATTCATTCCTCTTATTTTATCTCCACTCTTTTTTGAACGAATTTTGCCCCTCTTCCTTACTAATCGGCCTCTCGTATTTTTTTGCTTGGGACATTTTGATTTGATCTTCCCACTTGTTGTGGAGTCAATGAAACAAGTGGATATTTTTATTATGATGCTTGCAAGTGTGCATCGATTATGAAAACATTATTACCTTAAATCCAATGCCATGGTCTCCCAATAGAATTGGCTAGCACATGGTACCACATCACATAGAACATCATCCTTGTAATTGCCAATTGAAAATGATACAAACTTGCTTAGTCACACGAATTTCTCCACAATCATTAAGCCATTGCAGCTTGTATGGACAATGGTGGCTAAATTCATTTTTCCACCATTTCACAACCAAGAAAATTACCAACAACTCCCTCCATCAACAATTAACATGCACAGATGAACTAAACACCTTGTGTGGAAGATGTTCTCCTTTGTTTTCCAAAAATTTCCATCTTTTTTGCATGTTTAGAGCTCTTCTAACAACCAAAAGCTCTCCATGTTCAAATGGTCTTTGAAGTTGTTCCTCTTCATGTTCACTTTAAGATTCTATCTCTCCAGAGTTTTAAGCATCACTCTCTTGTTTGGACATTGAATGCAATATGTCCAAACCCTTGAAACAAAAAACATTTGATATCTCGATTTCGAGAATTGGAGTTGAGACCCTTTCCCTTATCAACCTCATTGTACTTGGTTTTGAACGCCTCAATTTGAGTTTTAGAGGTTGTTCAACACTTGCTTTCAACATTCCCTCTTTCATCTTGTTGGAAGATGGTGGAAAAATCGATCGTAGCTCTTTTGAAATGAACCCTTCTTCTTGAGTTGCCTTTCCAAAGCAAGAATGCACCATGTCTTCAAGCTCCACATAGTGTTGTAATTCCACTATGTTAGCAATCTCCCTATTCAGCCCGCTTAGGAATCTTGCCATGGTAGCCTCCCTATCTTCATCAATATTGGCCCTAAATTGAAATCTCCATCTCCTTGTAATACTCATCCTTTGATCTACTACTTGAGTCATTGTTTGGAGTTTTTGATACAAGTCACGAAAATAATGAGATGGTACAAATTACCCAAGATGGTTGTTTTCATTTCAGCCCAAGTAGTGATCGATCTTTCTCCTAACGCCCGATTTGTGGTTAATTGATCCCACCAAACTAATGCAAGTCGGTGAACTCAATTGCAGCAAGCTTTACCTTCTTTTCTCGGAGTAATTGTGGCATTCGAAAATAAGATCCACTTTTCTCTCCCACTCCAAATATGCTTCGGGATCACTTCTTCCATGGAATGCGGGGATATTCAATTTGATGTTCCCTAAATCCCGATCAACTTCATTATTTTGCCTTCTCCCACCTCGTCTATTTGCATGGTGTTGTGGCTCATTTCTTCTTCTTCCTCGATCCCACTCCTCATTACGTCTCCATTGATTTGGTTGAGGAATCTCACGCCTCCTAGCTGCTGGTTGTTCAAGCCTCTCCAAACGATCCGCTATATTTTCAAGAATTGCCTTTGTAAATCTTGAAAATTGTTGTTCCCAAACTCAATAGTGAAATCTTTTTCTCAACCTTGCGTGGTATCCTCCATGATTTATTGGCCTCCAAAACATCAAAATGACTCAAGATGACAAATCAAAATGCTTTTACCTCCCCTCTAATGATCTCACTACTCAATGCCTTTTTCCTTTTTCCACTCAAATTCTCATATGTAGGCTCAATAAGAATAAGAACAAATCAAGACAAGCAATTCCAACTCACGTTCAACAAATGATATGCTTCCGTGTACAAAAAGAACAATAAGTATTTTTTCTAAGAAACAAGATACAATTTTCTTTTGGTGGTGGAGTCTTTAGGATCTAACAACAAGATTTTTTTGTTTTTGTATATACTTCTCAAGATTGAATGGAGATGGAATTGGGGAATTTTTTTTTTTTTTTTTTTTTTTTTCTTTTGTTTTTTTTTTTTTTTTGAAACTAGAAGATAGAATATGGATAAAATGATAGGAAATCGGATCAATACCAGATTGCTCGATGATACGGAAACGAAGGACCCATTGAACATATCGATTCAAGAACCCAACGTATACAAGTAGGCGGCGGATATTGCTCGATGATCTAGTTTGATCTTACCTAGAGCTTTATAACCTTGCTTGGCTATATGATCGGCCAAGAACCTTGGTATGGTGAACACCACAAGATATTGCAAGTATCTTGATAAGTTCTTAAACAATTGAAAACTCTACAAAGAGAATTTCAACTCACAAAGGCAAATGCCAATTTCAATATATCAATCAATTGTCCATTCTTACATGGGCTGCCATGCTTTTATAGTTACAATATGATGCTTCAATGTTAATCCCGAATTGGCTTTTCATGGGATTTGAAGAGACATTCTTGACCCCTTTTTCTAGTCTTACAACATAGAAAATGACTCCCCATGTGAAGAGACACTCTAGACCACCTTTACTAGACTTGGAAAATGATTTAGACTAGACAACCTTTCTAGACTTGGAAAATGACTACTAGACTTACTTTATTGAATAATCATACTTGATTAACTTAACTAAGACACTTTGACTAACAAAATGCTGAAAATTGACAATTTTAAGCAAAATGAAACATCACTCCTCTTGGGCTTGAGGTGTTGGACGAAAATCATGGCTCATAAACTCCAAATTTCTTCAATTCAGTTCCATGATTGAGCCCAACTTATTTGATGCATTCTCGGCCCAACAACTTGAATAACATTCATTACTTGGCCTTGTATTGAGCTCCCTTGCACATGTTCTTTAATTTCAAGCAACAAGAGTCATCAAAGCTTGCTTAAATTTTTGATTATTCTCCATTGAATCATCATCGCTTCTTTATTTCCTTGAGTTGTAACCATGGCCGGGATGAATCACCAATATTTGCATATAGTTGCTCTTTTCTTAACACTTCTAATAGTTATGCAAGTTATCTAAAAATGATTGGAAGTGATTTACTATAGATGAGGATATCATCTAAGTAAATTTTTGTGACAAACTTCCCAATAAAAGCTCTCAAAACATTGTTCATCAGTCTCATAAATGTGCTCGGTGCATTAGTTAGCCCAAACGGCATAACTAGCAACTCATACAAACCATGCTTGGTCTTAAAAGCCGCTTTCCACTCATCTCCTTCATGCATCTGAATCTGATGGCATCCGCTCCTTAAATCTATCTTGGAAAAGATGCTAGACCCATGAAGCTCGTCAAGCATATCATCCAAGCGAGGTATGGGGTGTAGGTACTTAATAGTGATGTTATTGATAGCTCGACAGTCACACACATCCTCCACGATCCATCTTTCCTTGGAACTAGTAATACCGGAACTGCACACGGACTCATACTCTCCTGAATGAGTTTCTTACTTAGCAATTCATCAACTTGACGCTGCAATTCCTTGGTGTCCTCTGGGTTAGACCTGTAAGTCGGTTGGTTTGGTAAAGACGCCCCCGGGATGAAGTCAATCTAGTGCTCAATCCCCCGAATGGGTGGTAACCCATCCGGCATCTCGTCTGGAAACACATCCTCAAATTCCTGCAACAAAGACAACACAGAACTAGGCAAATTAGGGTTAAGACTGTCAGCAGATATATAAGTGCCCTTGTAAACCAAGAGTATCATCGAAAAACCACTCGTTGTGGCTTTCCTAAGGTCACTCATTTATGCCATTAAATTTATTTTTCCCTCATTTCTTACCTCAAGGCCATTCGTCCCCCTTTTGTTTTTCGGTCCTCTCATTAATGTTACTCTCCTTTTTCCCAGCTATCTCTCGTGCCTCACTTCTACCCTTAGCCGAACCCTCACTCTTGTTTACCCTCAAGCTCTCCTCACTAGCCGAACTCTGTTTTTCTTTTGCCTCTCCTGCTCTTGACTTTATTTAATCCTCATAAATTTCTTTCGGAGTCAAATGCACAAGTACAAAATGCCTTTGATTATGAACGATAGTATACTGGTTGGTATAACCGTCATGTTGTACTCTCCTATCAAACTGCCACGGCCTACCCAACAAGATGTGCCCCCCTGCATCGGCATAACATCACACAACACCTCATCCTTATATCCCCCTATTTGGAATGCCACTTTCGCCTGCATAATGATTCACATCTCCACACAATCACTCAACCACTGCAATTTATATGGTTGTGGGTGTTTCATCGTTGGAATTCCCAATTTTTCTACCAACTTCGTGCTAGCTACATTAGTGCAACTACCACCGTCTATAAAGACACTACAAACCTTTCCATTGACAAAACACCTTGTATGAAAGATGGAATTGGGACTCCCTCATCGACTTAGGTGAATACTGTTCTTCGGGACACTAACGTTTTACAATGCCTCCCCCCTCGCCAGCTCTACTACCTCCGTAATATCCTTCAACTCCGGCATATCACTATAATCCTTCTCTCCCTCACTTTTCGACTCTAATTCCCATTATCACGCAACACCAACACCCTTTTTTTGGACATTGACTAGCAATATGCCCAAGCCGATGACACTTAAAGCATTTAATACCCCTCATTCGAGTAGTAGAGGGTTCGAATTTACCAGTGGGTTTAGGCTCGGTTTCCCTCCCCCTTTGCTCTGTTGTTTTTGAATTCTGCTCCTCTTTTTGTTAGTCTTCGACTTCCATGCATTGGAGTTAGAACTCGGTGCATGTCGGTTGAGACCCCTCTTCTTGAGCTGATGCTCAACTTTCACCGCCATATGCACCATCTCCTCAATATAGACACAATGATGTAAGTCGACGACATCTGCTATAGGAGTATTCAATCCTGCTATAAATCTCGCCATCGTAACCTCCTAATCCTCCTCTATATTAGCCTTCACCATCAGCATCTCCATCTCTTTATGATAATCCTCTACGTTCTTAGACCCCTGTGTCAATCTCTGCAACCTTTGATAGACGCCTCGGTAATAATGATTTGGTACGAAATTACGTCGCATCAAACTCCTCATCTCCTCCCATGTGGAAATGGGTCGCTCGCCGCTTCTCCTCCGCGAGGCCATTAATTGATTCCACCAAACACTTGCGTAGTCCGAGAACTCAGTTGATGCCAATTTCACCTATTGCAATTTGGAATAATTCTGGCACTCAAACACATTCTCGATTTTTCTCTCCCAATCCAGATAGGCGTCTGGATCACTCTTTCCCTAGAACGATGGGATTTGCATTTTGATGTTACTCAAATGGCCATTCTCACGTCCCCTATCACCTCTATTTCCACGCCGACCTCTGCCCCGATTGTAATTTTGCTCCCTTTCAAAATCAAAATCATGCATCTCATCCGCCCATTCCTCCAGTTTGAACCTCCTAGGCGCTGTACCCTAGTAACAGGCTCTATTTTTGGTGCCTCACTAGGATCCCCATATGTCTCGATCATCACTTTCTTCATGAGGCTTGCAAGTGCCTCCATATGCAACTTATTACCTAAATCCAAAGATTTTCAGTTTTCCTCGGACATGGTTGGTTCACTCACTCACGTATATACGCTCGTGTATCACTCAACTCACAATTTCTAAGTTCCCGCACTTGTTACGATTATAAACCAATCAGACAATCGCAAGTACGCCTCAACAAACCAAGAAAATCACCAAGCAAACAACGGATCTTGATAAGATGAAATTTGAAGACTAGGGTCTGTAAATCCCGATTTTCCAAAATTTAGAATTTCCTTTTTTTTTGCACGCGGATTACGATTCTTTACCCGCTGATTTATCTGTGCAAATTTTGAATTTTTCTTCTTTTTTTGTACCCTTTAAGAACTAGAGTTTATAAGAAATTCTGGAAAATAACAAGGATTAAAGAAACAAGGATATATATAACCTTGCTAGATGGCTCTGATTACCAACTGATGTGAACCGTAGCAACGACGTGCATACGACCCAAACAACAATATGTTGTTAACCTAAGATCTTCACTAGTTCGGTTAAAGATGGTGGAATAACCTTGACCCGTTGCTTAGCAAAGCAAGAACCTCGGTATGCGAAGACGCCACAAACAATTATGGATTATTGCCTGATAAGTCGATAATTGCAACTAGAAATGTAAATCTTGAATCACTTGGAAAAACACTCAATTTGAGAGTAAAATATGAATTCAATTGATTACCCAAGAAAACGAATAAGTGTTCACCCTTACATGGGATGCAAAAAGGAAATAACTTAACAATTAAAAAGGAAATAAAAACTGAATAGACCCACCGAAACCCGGATGGATTTGGTGAATTTGGGTCTTGATGTTTTGTTGCTCCTTGGTGGCTTTAATGCAGTTTTGGGTAATCATGAAAGATTGGGCAGTGGTATTCTCTCCCAGGCTTCTTGTCAGGACTTCAGGGTTTTTTTTATGATGCTTGTTTGTTCTCTGTGCCTACTACGGGCAATACTTTTACTTGGTGCACCACTCGTAAGCCCCTCTCTCTTCTGCAGGTGAAATTGGACCGAGCCCGAGCCACTTGTCAGTTTTTCCTCTCTTTGGCAAGCGGTTAAAGGTTTGGTTCTTCCTCGCATTAGTTCGGATCATCACCCCTTTTAGTTTCTTGTTTGTCTGTCTCTCAGCAGAGGTCCGGTTCCATTTCATTTTCAACACATGTGGGTTTGTCATGACTCCTTTCGGGATCTGGTTACCTCCTCATGGGTTCAACCGTGTCCTTCCCCCAACCCTCTCTTGCGTATTATGTTGAAGCTCAAAAGGTTACGTGAGGCCCTTAAGGGTTGGAATAAGAATGTTTTTGGTGATGTTAATCGTAAGGTGGATATTCAGATGGAGAAAATACGTCTTATTCAGTCGGATATTGAGACTCTGGGTTACACTGCTCACCAAAGCTCGTACTGCCTGGCTTAAAGATGGGGACCGTAATACAACATTTTTTCATTGTCGTTGTAAGATTAGGGAGAGCCATTCAGGGATTCAGAGTTTGATGATTGATGGTAACTTTTCGGATGATCCAGCGGTTCTTGGGAATCGCATTACCTCTTTTTACGAGGAGCTTTTTCTGAATTCAGGTAGTTCCATTTCAGACTATTCTATGGTCGATCAAGTCATCTCCCCAAGGTGGTGGCATCGGACAATGCTCTTTTAACGGCTATTCCTTCAGATCCTCACGGTTTATGCTGGTATTTCAGGTCAGGCCTTCAATCCTCAAAAATTGAAAGTTTTCTTCAGCGCCTATGGGTTTCTAATCATGTGCGAGGTCGTATTCATAATATTATGGGTATTCAATTAGGGGCCTTTCCAATGGTTTATTTAGGCGCCCACATCTTTAAAGGTGCTCCAAAGCCTGCCATTTTGCAGCAGATTTTTGATAAGATTATTCTGAAATTTAGAAGATGGAAGGAGACGGTGCTCTCTCTTGCTGGAAGAGTCTGCTTGGTTAATTTTGTGATTACTGGTTCCTTTGTGCATACGATGATGATTTACAAAGTGGCCGAGATCTTTGCTTAAGCAAATGGAGAAAGCCATGCGTAATTTTATTTGGACTGGTGATGTAAATAGGGCTCAGTGGTGGTCAGGTGGGCTCACTGTTGTATGCCCCGGGCAGAAGGCGGTCTTGGGGTTTGCTCAATTATTGTGGCTAATAGTGCTTTTCTGATGAAACTGGGATGGAAAGTTATGACGTCAGATTCAGTAGTTTTTCAGATTCTCAGAAAACATTATTTGCTCTCGGACGGTTCTATTCGATGCTCGTTTTTACCTTCTTCTATTTGGGCTAGGATTATGCCTTACATTGAGGAAAGTTTAGCAGAGTCACGCTGGATACCTGGGACTAATTCTGAGGTATTATTTTGGATTGACAACTGGTTGGGTTATTGCATTGCCGATAGAATTGGAATTCCACATGAGTACAGATATCTCTTCGGGCAACGCATTTCTGAGTACTTTTATGATGATTCCTGGCATTTCACTTTCTCGTTTGTTGAGATTATTTGGATCTTGTTCAGGATATTGTACGATTTCCTATCGCCCCTTCCTCAAAGGACATACGGGTCTGGATGCACGCTGCTGATTGGGAGATCACTTCGAAAGCGGCATATTCGCATATTTGTCCTTCATCTCCTATGGTCAATTGGGGTTTATGGATTTGGTCCCCACACATTCCGGAAAGGCGTTTGATTGTGGTGTGGTGAGTTATCCAAAATTGTGCCAGTTTTGGATTTGTTGCGCCTTCGAGGTTTTATAGGCCCCTCTGTCTGTGGCCTTTGTTGTGCTTATGCTGAATCCGCTGATCACTTGTTTGTCTCTTATTCTTTGCAGGGGCTCTTTGGCGCTAGATTTTTTGCATATTTGATGTTCAATTGTTTCTGGCTCACAGTTTTAATGAATTCCTAGTGCGCTTAATGACTTTTTGTTTCAGTGAGCATGTTTCTTATTTATGGCAAGCTACAGCTTTATCTTGCATCTTGTTTATTTGGCATATCCGGAATGATTTGGCTTTTAACGATAAGATCTGGACGGTGGATGCTGCTATTGTCCATCTTCGGGTTCTCATTATTGAATCTTCATCTTTAGATTAGGGTTGCATTGATAAATGATCAAAAGGACCTTTTCATCCTAAGGAGACTTCACGTTCCTGGTCGGCCACGAAAAGCTCTGAAAAACATGCAGGTCAATTGGCAAAAACCCATTCCTGGATGGATCAAGGTGAATATGGATAGTAGCGCCTCGGGGGCGCCAGGAGGCCTTACGGCTTCTAGGGTCTTCTGGAATTGTAGAGGCTTCTTTCGGGGCTGCATTATGGAGCAATGTGGTGTTGGTTATGCTTTTGAGGCAGAGTTGGTGGCGGCAATGTGGGCTATTCATTATGCATTTTTAAGGGTTGGACTCATCTTTGGCTCGAGTTGGATTCCGTTTATGTAGTGGATCTGCTTCACAAGAGATCCTCTGCTGTCCCCGGGCGACACCTGAGTAAATGGCGATATACTCTGCATTTGATTTCACAGATGGACTTGGTGGTTTCGCATATCTATCATGAAGGCAATCGAGTGGCAGATCTCCTGAGTAAGAAGTCGCACTCGGCATCTTGATGAGGCGTTCCTCCTGAAGATATCGTGTCTCTTCTTACGGAAGATTATGTTGGTCAATCTACTTATAGATTTATTAGATAATAAGCCCTGGTCCTACTTTTTATCTTTTGGGACGTTTATTTTTATGGGGGTACTCTTTTTCCTGACAAGGGTTTTCCCACAAGGGGTGGGTTTTACCTTGGGAGGTTTTAACGAGGCCCCAACCATTTAGCCATTTGGTCGGCTTGTGATCAGTTCGTTTTCATTATGACTTGATTTTTGTCTTCTTACTTTCGCTACCTGGTCGGCTTGTGATCAGGATCGCTTTTTTCATTTTTTAATATATCTTCGATCCATTCATAAAAAACTAAGATAGACGAATACAAGAACTATTGAGAACTTGATTACAAAGTCTTCAAGATGCAAAACAACTTGTATTCATGGCATCCTTCATTTGCTCAGTCTGAGGTGGACTCTTGAATGTTGACGACGCGAATCAACTGGACCACCCAAACATCTTCCTCCATCGGCAACACACTCTTGGTCTCCTTTTGAATGACTTGAATCAACCCATTGAGTGCTTCCTTGAACTTTCTTGCTCGAGCCCTCGTCACCGGACCAGCTGGCACTATTACTCGGGTCTTTTGTCCATGGATTCTCATTAGTGAAGCTTAAGCGGCTTCGTATATTTCTCAGGGGTTGGAACAAGGAGGTCTTTGGGGATATTAATTACATGATAGATTTGCAATTTGAAAAGTACTGCAGGTTCAGGCTGATATTGAAGCTTTGGGTTATAATGAGGAAAAGGGAAATTTGGACTTCTAGGTGCAAAAAGCTCTTTCTCATTCCTTATTGTTGCAATTAGAATTCCTCCGCCAACAGTCTCGGGCGTCCTGGTTGGTGGATGGTGATCGTAATACTTCCTTTTTCCATCATCGTAGTCAGACGAGAGCAAGACGATAGGGTATTCATGGAGTAATGATTGACGGACACTTCATTACTGATCCGTTAATCATTAGCCAGCATATTATATCTTACTTCTCTATTTTGTTCTTAGCTCCGGCCAATACTTCTAACGATTTTGGGACTGTTGACAGTGTTATCCATCAAGTTGTCTTAGAAGATGATGATAAATTGCTTACAACCATTCCTTCAGCACTAGAAATTCGGGAAGCAGTGTTTGATTTGGGTGCCGATAGCTCTCCGGGCAGTTGGACACTTCTTCGTGCATTCATATTTGCCACCAGGGGCTGAATTCAAGTTTTATGGTCCTTATTTTGAAAAGTAAAGATGCAAACATTGTGGGCAATTTCTGGCCTATTGTGATGAGTAACTTTCTTTTCTAGATAATCACTAAAATTCTGGTCTCTAGATTTGGGATGATTATTCCTAAATATATCTCCCTTATGCAGTTTGGGTTTATTCTGGGATGGTAGATTCATGACTGTATTGCACTAGTCTCGGAGGATTTCAATGTTTTGCAGTCTCGACTAGATAAGAACACGATTATGAAGATTGACATCCATAAAGCTTTTGATACTTTGAGTTGGGACTTTTTACTCCATGTGTTACATCATTTAGTCTTCTTGCATACTTTTGTTAATTGGATTGGAGTTATCCTTCGCTCTACTAGGGTGTCGGTTTTGCTGAATGGTTTGCCAGTAGGTTATTTTCCTTGCTCTCGAGGAGTTCGTCAAGGTAATCTGTTTTCTCCATTGTTATTCTGCATGGCAGAAGAGGTCCTTGGTAAAATTATTGGATTGGCCATTTGCACACGTCATATCATGCCCTTCTTGGGCGCTTAACCCGGGAACTATTCGTCTCTCTCCTTGGGTTCTGGATTTCAATCCTTATATGGTGCAAACCTCGGTGGCCAGCGTTTGGGTACGCATCTTCGAGCTCAGTTTGGAATACTGGGACCCCAATGATGAAGGTCATCCCGCAGTTACAACTCAAGAAAATAAAGAACCGATGATGATTCATGGAGGGCCAATCACGAGAGCAAGAGCTAAACAAATTAAGCAAGCTTTGATGACTCTTGTTGCTGAAATTAAAGAAAATGTGCAAGGGAGCTCAATAGAAGGCCAAGTAATGAATGTTATTCAAGTTGTTGGGCCAGAATGCATCTAATAAGTTGGGCTCAAGCATGGAACTGAATTGAAGACTTAATTTGGAGTTTATGGGCCATGATTTTCGTCCAACACCTCAAGCCCAAGAGGAGTGATATTTCATTTTGCTTAAAATGGTCAATTTTCAGCATTTTGTTAGTCAAAGTGTCTTAGTTAAGTTAATCAAGTATGATTATTCAATAAAGTAAGTCTAGTAGTCATTTCCAAGTCTAGAAAGGTTGTCTAGTCTAGTAATCATTTTCCAAGTCTAGTAAAGGTGGTCTAGAGTGTCTCTTCATGGGGGGAGTCATTTTCTATGTTGTAAGACTAGAAAAAGGGGTCAAGAATGTCTCTTCAAATCCCATGAAAAGCCAATTCGGGATTAACATTGAAGCATCATATTGTAACTATAAAAGCATGGCAGCCCATGTAAGAATGAATAATTGATTGATATATTGAAATTGGCATTTGCCTTTGTGAGTTGAAATTCTCTTTGTAGAGTTTTCAATTGTTTAAGAACTTATCAAGATACTTGAACAATATCTTGTGGTGTTCATCATACCAAGGTTCTTTTCCTTGCTTCGAGTTGATCATATAGCCAACGGGTCAAGGTTATAAAGCTCTAGGTAAGATCAAACTAGATCATCGATCTGGAATATCCGCTGCATACTTGTATACGTTGGGTTCTTGAATCGATATATTCAATGGGTCCTTCGTACAATCCGTATCACCCAATAACATTCTGGGGATTGCCAGTGCTATTGGAAATCCATTGCAAATTGATCAGCATTCCCTGGATGGTTCTCTGGGGCATTTTGTTCGGGTTTTGGTTGATATTGATCTTTCTAAGCCGTTGGAGGATCACATTATGGTGGAACGCATTGGCCAGTGCTCCTTTGTGTCAATCGGGTATGAGAAACTCCCTGAGTTTTGTTCGAGATGTGGCATAACGGGACATTTGACAGCCTCTTGTCGTCTTAATAATGCGGGCTATCCGGATACGGAAAGGCGTGCTTCTCCTGACCAGGGACGCCCCCGAGCGCCAACTACTCGTCCTAGTTGCATCGTGCGAGAGAGGGCGATCCGGGCGCGCAAGGTTTATCGTCTGTGCAAAGACACAGACAAGGGTAAGGGAATTGATGACTCAATGGGAAAGATGGGTTCGACTATGCGTGCTGGTTCTCCTACCCGCGCAATAGTCACTTGCTCTATGGATATCCACCTTAATAACACCTTTGCGGCTCTTGGTTCAGTCGACTCCCAGGATTAGCATTCCGCAGATTGCCAGGTTGATTATCCTGCTATGGAGTCATATCCCAAGGCTACTACTTCCAACACCGGCACGGTCTCCACTATTATGCCTATTACAGTTTAGTATCCTTTGAAGAAGCCTATTCGAGCCCTTAGTCGTGCCTTCCGGGATAGATCCTTGGACTCGGCTAAATCTAGAATTCTCCAGAGCATTACGTCGGGTCCGTTGCCCCCAGTTCATGATATTACTATTGAACCGGAGAGCCAAGAACCACATGAGATTAACTTTGCAGATGAAATGGGTAACTCTCAATTGTCAGACTCTGCAATGCACCACATGCCAGTTTTTACCATGCGATCGACACGGGCGCCACCTCCCCCGCCGTCTCAATGAATTGCATCTTCTGGAATATCCGAGGGATTGGGAACATTGCATCTCGTAATGTTCTTAAGGCTTTATGTCACAAACACAAACCTTCTATTTTAGCCATTTGCGAACCTAAGGTGGACATTTCATCCATTTCGGATTCTTACTGGAGTAGCTTGGGTCTCAGGTTTGTTGCTCAAAGCTTCCGGGCAAATGGGCGCCCGGATATTTGGGTCCTATGCGATGCGAGTATTTCTGTCCATAATCAGGTTTGGTCTTCTTCTCAGTGTATTATTTTGCAAGTTCAAACTGGCTCTATGGTTTTCCATGTTGGTTTTGCTCATGGCTTTTGTGATCATGTTGCTCGTCGTGCCCTTTGGTTGGATGTGAGGAATTTGGGTCTTACTGATCTGCTGTTTATTGAGGATTTCAATGATGTGTTGGGACATCATGAGCGTTCTGGCAGTAGTACCTTATCACAGGCTTCTTGTCAGGACTTCAGGGACTTCTTGGAGGATGTAGGTTTATTTGCGGTGCCGACTACGGGGAATTCATTTACTTGGTGCTCCCCCCGAAGGCCTCTATCTCTCCTTCAGGCTAAGTTGGATCGAGCCCTAGCAATCGGTCATTTTTCTCTTTTTGGCAAGTTGTTAAGGGTTTAGTTCTTCCTCGCATTGGCTCTGATCACCACCCTATTTTGGTCTCTTGTTCTAATCCCACTATCAGGGGTCCGTCTCCTTTTCGTTTTCAACGCATGTGGATTCATCACGACTCTTTCCGGAATATTGTGACTACCTCTTGGCGATCCCCGTGCGCATCGCCTAATCCATTGCAACGCGTCATGTGGAAACTCAAGAGATTGCGACATACAATTAAGGTTTGGAATAAGGAAGTTTTTGGGGATGTGAATCGTCAGGTGGATTATCAGATGGAAAGGGTTCGTCAGATTCAGGCAGATATTGAATCCGACGGTTTCACCGAGGCTCGCAAGGATATGGAGTTGGAGGCATAGTCGGCGCTGTCTCGCACGTTGCTCATGAAGTCAGAATTCCTTCAGCAGAAATCACGATCGGATTTGTTAAAGGATGGAGATCGTAACACAACTTTTTTCCATCGTCGCTGTCAGATTCGCAATGGGCGCTCACGGATACAAGGTTTGATGGTTGATGGTAGTTATACAGAGGACCCGGTGGCTCTTGGGAATCACATTATCTCCTTCTATACGGACCTCTTCGCGGACACGGGGCAAACCACTTCGGACTACACTCTGGTCGATCATCTTATTTCTCCGATAGTTAGCATGGTTGATAATGCCCTTTTGATGGCAATTCCTTCAGAATACGAAGTGAAAGAGGCGGCATTTGATATGGGTTTGGACAGTGCCCCAGGCCCAGATGGTTTCAATGGGAGATTTTATCATCATTTTTGGGATATCATTTCTGAGGAGGTGGTGGCCGCCATCCGACATTGTTTTGTCACGGCTTCCTTCCCGGCGGGTCTGAATGCTAGTTTTATGGCACTCATCCCAAAAACAAGGAAGCTAATGCGGTGGAAGACTTTAGACCGATCGTGATGAGCAATTTCCTTTTTAAGATTATTACCAAGATTCTGGCAACGCGGCTGGGCTCGATCATTTCTTCTTACTTGTCGCCTACCCAGTTTGGCTTTATCCCGGGCAGGCAGATCCATGACTGTATTGTGTTGGTCTCGGAGGGGTTCAATATTTTACAGGATCGTAATGATGTCAATATGATCTTAAAGATTGACATTCGGAAGGCATTTGATACAGTTAACTGGGCCTTCTTGATTCACGTGTTACGTCGCTTTGGTTTCTCTGAAGTGTTCATTCACTGGATTGAGATCATCCTTGATCTTCGAGCAATTTCACCTTTGAATGGGTCGCCATTGGGTTATTTCTCTTGCTTTCGAGGGGTTCGACAGGGGGATCCGTTATCTCCTCTGCTTTTTTGCATCGCGGAGGACGTTCTGAGTAGATTGGTCGAGGACGCGGTCAACAGGAATCTAGTTCAGCCTTTTTGGGCGCCTAATCAGGTGGTTTTCCCCTCATCCATTATGTGTGGGGCATCCTCGAGTAGTGCACGTGCCATTATTCAGATACTTAACCTCTATGCAGACATGTCGGGTCAGATTTTCAATCCTAATAAATCTAAAGTTTTTTTTGGAGGCCGGGTTTCCAATCATGTGCGAGGTCGTATTTAGACGATTACTGGGATACATATGGGCACTTTCCCTACAATCTACTTGGGCGCCCCCATCTTCAAGGGTGCGCCCAAAGTGGCCAGCCTTCAATCCATTTTCGACAAGATTATTTTCAAGTTCGATGGAAGGTGGAAAGGTTCTCGCTTTCTGTCTATTGCTGGCCGCATTTGTTTGGTGAATTCGGTGATTACCAGCTCCTTTGTGCACACGATGATGGTATACAAAGCCCCGAACTTTGTTACGACAAATGGAAAAGGCAATGCAATTTTTCATCGGGGGTGGCGATGTGAACTCGAAAGGATCTGTGGTGGTTAATCGGAGTCATTGTTGCATGCCGCGGGCGGAAGGCGGTTTGGGCGTACGGTCTATTGTGGTCGCCAACAATGCTTTCCTTATGAAGTTGGGATGGAAGATTATGACTTCAAACTCTTTGGTTTACAACATCCTCCGTAGGCGTTTCTTGGCTTGATGGATCTCCACGCCGTTCTTTCATCCCCTCTTCCATCCGGAGAGGATTCGCCTGGGATCTCGGGTTTCTTGGAGGATCCATTTGGATTCGGGATGCAATTCCGGAGTTCGATTATGGCTGGATAATTGGTTGGGTTACATCATTACTGATAGGATTGGGATTCCTGAGGAGTACAGGCACTTATTTCGACATCGCATCTCGGATTACTTTTATGATGCGACATGGCACTTTACTTTCTCATTCATTGAGGCTTATTTGGATATGGTCCGAGATATTGTTAGAGTCCCCATCGCTCCAAAGATCGTCGGATACACGGGTGTGGCTTCACTCGATGATGGTTGTATCACTTCAAATCGCCTACACATTTTGCGTCCTCGCGCCCCAACGGTTCACCGGGGTTCGGATTTGGTCTCCTCACATTCCGGAAAGACGTTCGATTGTGGCTTGGCGGGCTATCCACAATCGTCTTGCGGTTTTAGACGTGCTGTGTTTGCGTGGCTCCTTCACAGGACCCTCGGTTTGCGGTCTTTGTTGTGCTAACAATGAATCTGTTGATCATTTATTTGTCTCTTGTGGTTTTGCAGAGGCCCTATGGTAGTGGATTTTTGATGCCTTTAATATCAATTACTTTAGGGCTTATAGCTCTAATGAATTTAAGTGCGTTTGATGCGTTTTCATTTCGGTGATCGGTGGGCTTTCTTTGCGCGCCGTTTCTGTTCTTTTCCAGATTTGGCTCATCCGGGAAATTAGAAATGACTTGACCTTCAACAACAAGACTTGGACACTGGAGGCGGCCATCCTACGCCTTCGTGTCCTAATTCTGGAGTCATCTTCCTTGGACCGAGGTTGCATGCAAAATGATCAACATGACCTCTTCATTCTCCGCAGACTTCGTGTTCCTGGGTGCCCTAGACAGGCCCCGAAGATTGTGCATGTCACTTGGCAGAAACCTTTGCCGGGATGGATCAAAGTTAACACAGACGATATCGCTACGAGGGCACCCATAAATCTCACAGCTTCTGGTGTCTTTCGCAAGTGTAGGGGTTTTTTCACGGGTGCTTCGTGGAACGATGTGGTTTTGGTTTTGCTTTTGAGGCGGAACTTACAACGGCTATGCGGGCCATCCAATACGTGTCCTCGAAGGGTTGGAACCAACTATGGCTGGAGTCGGACTCGGTCTATGTGGTGGAGTTGCTGCGTAAGAAATCCATTCGTGTTCCTTGGCGCCATTTGAGTATGTGGAGATACACTCTCCACCTTCTTTCTCAAATGGATTTTGTGGTCTCGCACATCTTTAGGGAAGGAAACCGGGTAGCGAATATTCTAAGCAAGTCGTCGTAGGTGGATACGTGGTGGGGTTCGCCCCCAGCGTCCATTATCCAGTCCCTCACTCATGATTATGTTGGCCAATCGAATTATACGTTTGTTCCTTAATGCGTCGCATTTTCAGTCTTGTCGGCTTTTGGGGCGCTTTTATCATGGGGGGGTACTCTTTTTCCTTCCAGGGGTTTTTCCCACATGGGTGGGTTTTACCTTGGAAGGTTTTAACGAGGCCCCAACCATTCAGCCATATGGTTGGCTTGTGACCATTTCGTTATTTTCTTTTGTCTTTGTTAACAGGCTTTACTTTGGTTACCTGATCAGCCTGTGATAGGAATACTCTTTTTCATTTTTATATATATTATCGCATTTATTAAAAAAAATATCATGCCCTTCTTGGCACCTCGCCATATTGAGTTCCCTTCATTGGTTATGTATGCGGATGATATCATCGTTTATATCTGCTGTTATTTTGGGTAATGCGAGAAAGATTGTTGATCTTTTGGGGTTTTACGCGGATATTTCGGGGCATATTTTTAATCCCAATAAATCTACGGTTTTCTTTGGCTCGAGGGTGTAATACCCGAGCCTCTCACTAATCACTATACCAATATAGTTCATGCATCGTATGCTATTTATTTGTTGCTTGCATCACTTTGGTGTTTTCATAATTTATATTATTTTATATAGCATGATCAATTTAACAATTTTAGTTGTCGGATTTCTAAAATAAGTAGTTAAACGTACATCAAATAAGAAGATTTAGATGTTTAATTATTAAATAATAGTTGATTATACGTGGTAAAATTAGAGGTGAAAGGTGGCATTGACGTGTTTATCGGGATGGATATATGAATAAAAATAATAGCAGTAATGTAAAGGGGGTAAATTTACTATTACATTGGTAAAGGAGAGCCTTAATGATAAATTAAATATAATAAATCATATAGCCTTTCTTACGTAAGCATATTAATAATTTATTATATACATAAGCAAAAATGTGATATTATTGATATATACTCACATAAAGATATATATATGTATAGTTAAATGTAATCCGGTACTTAAATATATATATATAAATATACACATATATATACATACAGAACACCAATACATTAACTAGTACATAGATATATGATACATATAAATCATTATATAGTGCAATAAGTAAGCTAAATAATAAAATAGTACCTTAAAAGTTAAGATAAACCCACTTAACCGACTTACCTTATAAAGTGGATAAATAGATATACTTCATTAACCTAAGGGTATTATTGTTCATATTGTGGGGGTGAAGCTTTCTTACAATACAGATTCTCAATATAAGCTTGATAGAGGTAATTCTTTGGTCTTGTCTTATTATACAATTTTCACTTTCCAGTTAGAAGTACAAGGTTGTTTAATTAATTCAGAAAATAGCAAATTGAAATTATGGATGCAGATGGTTGTGGATAAACTTAGTGAATGTTTTTGTTATTCCTTGAGTCAATTAAGCAACTAGCTTTCTATAGAAAACTATGAGAAATTAGAGAAATGTAAATTTAAAACTTTCACGGTCTTGAAGGAAAATTAATTTTCATCTTCTCTACTTATTTAGTTAGTGAAATGGAAAATTTGAAAGTTTTAACTTGGATTCAATGATAAGTTTTTGGAACAAGACTCTGTGATATGGGACTGACCAATGTATCTAGGACTGAGTTTTCCTTTCTTTTCAAATCGCATTACCCCTTTCATTGGTGCCACCTTTAGGAACACTTGGTCTCCTACTGAAAATTCTAGCATTCTTCTTCTTTGATCTGATAACTTTTCTGTCGGCAAGCCCGATTAGTATGGCTCCATATGAAGCACTGTATGGCAGAAAGTGCAGATCACCGGTCCACTGGGACAAGGTTGGCGAAGGAAAGCTTTTAGGCCCAGACATGATTTGAGAAATGACAGAGGCTATGATACAAATTTGATAGAGGATGGAGACTGTTCAGAGCTGACAGAAAAGTTATTCAGATCAAAGAAGAAGAATGCTAGAATTTTCTGTAGGAGACCAAGTGTTCCTAAAGGTGGCACCAATGAGGGGTAATGCGATTTGGAAAGAAAGGAAAACTCAGTCCCAGATACAATGGTCCGTTCCATATCACTGAGTGGTATCAGAGCCCGGTTTGCAGGTTCAGTAGACTATCTATGTACATGAACTCAAAACTTGTGGAGCATAGCTATGTCAGTAAGTTTTACTTTATTCTATGATGCATGTTGTGTTTCATGAATTACATTGGCCATGTGTTATTAGGTTTCTCCTAAGATAGTGTTCCAGTTATGGTGAGAACTAGGGGTGAGAGTAGTGGTGTGGATAGAAACCCAGGAGGGGAGACACCTATACCGAGTGGTGACCTAGATGATGTCATAACTCGACTTACAGAGCTTATCCAACGACAATCGGAATAAATTCAACAACTCGTCCATCAGAGGAATATAACTGGAGAACAAAGAGCATAAATGGATCAACCACACCAAAGGGTAGATCAAGTCAAGATAGTGGGGGAAAGATTCCGAAAGCTAAATCCTCCAACCTTTGAAGATGCGGTAGATCCCACAGGTGCAGAAGATTGGCTGAGGACTTTTGAGAATATGTTTCAATAAAGTAGGGTCCCAGAAGAAGAGAAAGTGATGTGTGCATACCCTTCTTACTTCGCGGAAGTGCGGGATATTGGTGGGATACGATGAAGAGTATTTTTTGAATAAGTTCGATTATATATAAAAATGAAAAAGAGAGTTGTCCTGATCACAGGCTGATCAGGTAGCCAAAAATAAGCCTGGAAATAATGTCAGAAAACACAAGAGACAAATAAATGATCAACTGATTCTTCCGATTCCCTACAAAGAACACAAACCGAGGGGCCAGTAAAACTTCCCCTAGCTCGTAAAGAATCCTGGACAGCCAGTCGGTTGTGTACGGCCCGCCATGCTACCACCAATCTCCGTTCCGGGATATGCTGTGACCAAATCCAAGAACCTCACTTTACTACCGGTTGCTGGGGACGTATATGATTATAAGCCGCCTTCGAGATAACCAAACCATCCTCCGAGTTCAACCAAACACGTGTATCTCGGGAATCAGGCGCAATTGGGACGCGCACAATGGCATGGACCAACTCCAAATAGGCCTCCACGAAAGAGAAGGTGAAGTGCCAGGACCCATCATAGAAGTAGTCAGAAATGCGTTGATGAAATAAGTATCTATAGTCCTCTGGGATGCCAATTCTGTCTGCTATAGAGTAGCCCAACCAATTATCAATCACGAATAATACCTCGGAATTAGCACCTGGGATCCAACGAGCATCATCCAAGCAATCGAAAATGCAGGGTTTAATCCCAGTCCAAATTGAAGAAGGAATAAAGGACCGCTGAATCTCCCCATCCTTGTGAAATAACGTTGTCTAAGGATTCCATAGACCACCGAGTCCGAGTTCAAAACCTTCCAACCCAATTTCATCAAGAAAGCCGTGTTGGCAACCAAAATCGAGCGCACGCCCAGTCCCCCCTCATTCCTAGGCGTGCAACACCTATTCCAATTCACCACCACCTTTCTCTTAGTATTCACATCCCCCGTCCAAATTAAGTTGCGCATGGCTCTTTCCATTTGCTTGAGCAGCGTACCAGGCCATTTATACACCATCATGGTGTGCACAAAAGAGCTAGTAATCACCGAGTTAACAAGGCAAACCCTACCAGCAAGGGAAAGAGACGAACCTTTCCATCTTCGGAATTTGAGGATTATCTTGTCAAAGACAGGCTGTAAATCCACAACCTTAGGAACGCCCCTTGAATATTGGAGCGCCTAAATACACTGTAGGGAACGTCCCTGGGTGAATCCCCAAAATGTGTTGCACCCTCCCACGGACATATGACGAAGCCCGCGAACCAAAGTAAACTTTGGATTTCTGTGGATTAAACACTTGACCCGAGATATCTGCATAAAGAGTGAGAATCTGAAGCAAGACCCGGGCATTGGTAGATGAAGCCCCACACATAATAACAATATCATCCGCGTATAAGATGGATGATGGAAAGGTAATACCCCTGGGCGTCGTGAAAGGAAATAACCGAGACTGGTCCATCGCCACTTCAATAAACCGACTCAGAACCTCTTTTGCAATGCAAAACAATAACGGGGATAGAGGATCCCCTTGTCTGACTCCTCTAAAACAGGGAAAGTAACCTACCGGCATCCCATTCAACAACACTGATATCCTGGACGACCGAATAACCACCTCAACCCAATGAACAAAAACCTCTGAGAAATCGAAACGGCGCAAGACGTATAGTAAGAAATCCCACCTCAATGTGTCAAATGCCTTTCAGATATCGATTTTCAAGATCATGTTCGAATCCGTGCGACCCTGCAAAATGTTGAACCTTTTAGAGACCATGGCAATACAATCATGAATCTGCCTTTCGGGGATAAAACCAAACTGCGTCGGAGATAAATAGACTGCAATAATCGAACCCAAACACGTAGCTAATATCTTCATAATGATCTTGAATAGAAAATTGCTCATAACAATCGGGCGGAAGTTTTCAATGACATTCGCATCCTTAGTCTTTGGGATGATCGCCATAAAGCTGGCATTCAAGCCCCGAGGTAGTGACGAGCTAGAAGAAGAAACGAACAGCCACAGTCACCTCGGAGGAGATGACATCCCAGAAATGGCGATAAAAAATCCCATTGAACCCGTTTGGCCTCGGAGAACTATCTTTATCCATATAAAAAACCGTTTCCTTAATCTCTGAGTCCGAGGGAATGGTTGTTAGGCTTGCATTATCCAGCGACCCCAACCCTTGGAGAAATAACCTGGTCGATTAAAGAGTAATCCGAGGCGGAATGCCCAGTATCCGCGAAGAGCTCCTTGTAAAAAGAAGTAATATGATCCCCGAGGATCACAGCATCATCCTGCCTGCCACCAGAAGCCCCAGTATTCCCCTGCGCCCCGTATGAATCTGGGTACGACGATGAAAAAATGTCATATTACGATCCCCGTCCTTAAGCCATGCACAACGTGCCTTTTACTTAAGGAATTCGAATTGTAATAGCAGCGTCTGAGAGAGCCTCATCTAGGCGTCGAACTCACTGTCCCGGAGGGCAGCTGTATAACCCAAAGTCTCAATGTCTGCCTGAATCTGACGTACTTGCTCCATCTGGCATTCCACCCTACGGTTTACGTCCCCAAACACATCTTTGTTCCATCTTTAATCACCTGTCGCAACCATTTGAGCTTCTGCATGACGCGCAATAAGGGATTGGGCGTGTCGCATGGAGAAACCCAAGAAGTGGTAACCAAATCCCGGAATGAATCATGATGAACCCACATACGCTGAAAACGGAACGGAACCAGTTCCCTGTTAATGGAAGAAGAACAAGAAACCAAAATGGGGTGGTGATCTGATCCAATGCGTGGAAGGACTAAGCCCTTGACAACTTGCCAAAAAGAGAAAAATTGACAAGTTGCTGGGGCTAAAGATTGGACAGGGGATGTGTTTGGGGATGCTCTGGGCCGACCCAACTTAGCCTGAAGTAGAGATAGAGGCCTTCGGGGGGAGCACCAAGTGAATAAATTCCCCATAGTCGGTACTGCAAGCAAACCAGCATCCTCCACGAAATCCCTGAAATCTTGACAAGAGGCTTGGGACAAAGTACTACTGCCTGAGCGCTCATGATGTCCCAAAACCGCATTGAAATCCCCAACAAGCAGCAAATCCGTAAGACCCAGACTCCTCAACTCCAACCAAAGAGCACGCCGAGCAGTATGATCACAAAACCCATGAGCAAAAGCAACATGAAAAACCATAGAACCAAATTGAACTTGTAAAACAATACATTGAGCAGAGGACCAAACCTGGTTAAGAACGGAGATACCAGCATCGCGAAATACCAAAATATCCGCCCGTCCATTTCCCCGAAAGTTTTGAGCCACGAAAGTGAAACCCAAGCTATTCCAATAAGAATCCGAAATCGCCAAAATGTCCACCTTAGGTTCACAGATAGCCAAAATAGAAGGTTTATGCTTTTGACATAAAGCCTTAAGAACATTGCGAGAAGCAACATTCCCAATCCCCCAGATGTTCCAGAAGATACAATTCATTGAGGTGTTGGGGGAGGTGGCGCCCGTGATGAACGCACGGTGAAGACCGGGGTGTGTTTTGAAGCCGATTCCGACGATTGAGACTGTCCCACTTCATCTTCAAAGTCTGCCCATCTTTTATATGCAGCAAAGTCCATTTCATGTGGCCCTGGGCGATCCAATTCAATAGTGATGTCATGAATTGCTGGTGATGGACCATTGGTGACACTCTGGATTAATTTGGATTTAGCTGAGTCCAGAGAGATGTCCCGAAAGGCGCGAGTAAGAGCCCGAATAGGCTTTCCCAATGGATGCGTTGAACCGTAATAGGCATAATGGTGGACACCGGTCCCATGTTGGAAGTCGAAGCTTTGGGGACTGGTTCCCTAGCTGGGTAATTAGAGTGAGAATCAGTTGACGATCGATCGGGGTGTCGTGTTTGGATGAACTGGATGATTTACCTCTCAAACAAGAGCTTCAAAAAGTGTTACTCGTATGTATATCAAGAGGGCAAGTGACTATTGCATAGGTAGGGGATCCCGCACGCATAGTCGTACTACCGTATTTCCCATTGAGTCATCAACGGCCTTGCCCTTGTCCTGCTGCACAGGACGATAAATTTTACGGACCCTTGAACGACCCCGCTGCACTAACTGCTGACGTCCCGTTGAAGACCTGGGGCGTCCCTGATCAGGCGAGGATGCTTGTCCATAGGTGGTTTTCCTGCTGGAGTAAAATGGCAAGAAGCCATCGAATGTCCCGTTATACTCCACTTAGAACAAAATTCCGGCAATTTTTCATAGCTTAACGACACAAAGGAGCACTGACCCACTCGTTCAACCATGATGTGGTCCTCCAACGGCTTTGACAGATCAATATCCACCAACACCCTGATGAAATGACCCAGCGAACCATCCAACGAATGTTGGTCAATTTTGTATCGGGTTTCCAATTGCACTGGCGATCCCCAAGATGGTATTAGGATCCCAGTATTCCAGACCAAGCTCGAAGATACGAACCCAAACACTAGCTAGAAACAATAGTGACGGAATAATAGTCGCCTTTTCTAACCGGCTTAGGGATAGAATTGGTTGTGCCAGAAACCACATGAGAAAATGGTTTGAACTTACCTTGGGCCTGTGTAGCGTAATCAATGTCGTGTTGTGTACCTGTAACCTGTGAGAAAGTAGTATCTGAAGGATGGGGATTTCCCGAAACCATTTTCGCATAAGAGTGAACCAATTGCGGATTAGTGTTGGATTCATGAGCCGATTGTCGTATGTTCGATGCGTGGGGGATGGCCCTGTTGTCTTAGGTTCTAGCCGGCGGAGCAACATTGAAGGTCGGACACGCAACTTGAATGCTCTGAGGATGGCTGTGGTGGGCCTAGGGGTCATCACTCCGCTGGGAGAGGGCTGCCCTGGAGGAGAGGGCAGCCGCCGGCCCCTCCTGGAGTCCCTTAGAGGGGCCGGCCCCCCCATGGAAATTGGAGAACATGGGGGTAAAGGTAGACGCAGCAGCGGCTGCAATGTTCGTGGGGGCCGTGCCCCCTTTTCTTATTCATCCTGCTCATGAGAAAGTTGCTTCCGCTGCAAGTAATACTCCAATGGAACGAGGCCTGAACTATGATGAGGTGGAGCTGAGGACGTTCGTGGGACAGTGGAGGGGATGCGGTCCGATGGGATGCCAAAGGCGGAGAGGGAGATACGTCCCCCATCTCTGACGGGAATGGCGCTACGCGAAGCGGAAGAGACCTTGGCCTGAGAAGAAATATTAGAAACCCTAGTTTCATGGATTATCAATGGAGGATAATTATCCGAGCCACGTAGCATCGTTGAAGGATGAAAAAATGCAGGCGCCGACGGAGGGACCCTGGCGAGGCGCTGCGCAGCGTTTAACTCTTCTGTGTGTGTAAAGTTCTGGCGGGGATGGTGCGCTACCTGTGGAGGAGGATCAAAGTTCGACGTGTGGCCAAACCATGGCGGGCTGCCATAAGGGCGGTCGAAGAAGATGATCGGGAAGGATCACCAGTGTCGTGGGTTGTAGAGCGCAGAGTCGATACGATGAAGAGTATTAAAGATGCTACAATCATGACATGTGAAAGATTCAAGGAGTTATTCATAAACAAATACTTCACAGCTCCTGTTCGAGTAATGAAGATGAATGAATTTATACAACTGCGACAGGGAACTATGAGAATAGGGGACTATATTCGTAAATTTGAACAACTGTCTAGGTTTGCTACACACATGGTTAGTACTGACACCCTAAAAGTGGAAAGATTTCTTGAAGGCTTAAGGCCAGAACTATACAAAGACGTTAGTATGGCAGGGATTCAAGGAGTGATATACTCACAAGTTGCAGAGAGAGCACTGATGGCAGAAAAAGCTAAATTAAAGATAATTCATGCTCAGGAAGCCCGACGCCAGTTCAAACAGGCACAAGGATAAAGATGGGTTGGAAATCAACAGAAAAGACCCTTTCCAAACTCCACAACAGAAACCTAGTTTTCAATCAAAACAAGGTCAGCAACAGTGGGACCCAAGTAAGAAACTTAGGGTGGAAGAAGGAAAAGCACCAATGCCCTGCAAATACTAGAAGATATTTTATGTGTGGGAAGGTGGGTCATCTCGCCAGAACATGCCCAGAAAACCCAAACCCTACAAGACAACAGAACGTACCAGCTAGAGTCTTAGCCATCACTAGAGCAGATGCAGAGGCAAATCCATCAGTGGTGATAGGTAAACTCTTTATCCATGATGTTCCATCATTAGTACTATTTGATTCAGGAGCTACACATTCATTTGCATCAACTGAGTATGTGAAGAGGTTGGGTAGAACACCAGATACTACGAAGGTTAGTTACAATGTGATGATTCCGTCTGGGGATTCAAGGAAAACCAATCAAATTTTGAAAGCGTGTACTATTATTCCAATAGAAAATAGAGAGCTTTATGCTAATCTTATTATGTTACCGATGAATGATTATGATGTAAATATGTACTTGTAAATAGTTTTGTGATGTGGGCTATGTCTTTGGTCACATGGATGTTTGTTGTTTGATAATAGGGTTTGTTATCTCTTTTGCTGATGGACATGGTTTGTCATTTCCTTATAATTATTATTGTTTGTTGTTAAAATATCACAGGGACATAAAATATTATACATGTATTTAGGGTATATATTGTCCAGTTTCATTTTCTTATATTGTTAAGTAATGTATTAGTAGGGGTGGGCATCACCGAGGGTGGTTTCTCTGCATGTTCAAGGTTGCACCCAAAATATTACTGGTATTATCGTTATGCATTCTTCCCACTTCGTATTTGGGCATCCCCATCTTTAAAGGAGCTCCAAAATAGGCTATGTTGCAGCCTTTATTTGACAGGATCCTTCTGAAATTCAAGCGTTGGAAAGGATCATCTCTGTCTATTGCGGGTCGCATTTGTTTGGTGAATTCTGTGATCATCAGTTCCTTCGTGCATTCTATGTTGGTTTACAAATGGCCAATTTCCATGCTTCAGAAAATGGAAAAGCCATGCATAACTTTATTTGGACTAGGGATATTCAGTTGAAGGGTTCGGTGGTAGTAAAATGGGCATGATGTTGGAAGGTGCTGACATCTGACTCGCCTGTTTTCAATTTGCTTCGTCGGCGCTACTTCCTATCTGATGGGACTACCTGTCGCACTTTCTTGCCATCCTCTATCTGGTCTAGGATAAGGCCTTTAGTGGACGACTGTTTGGAGAACTCTCGTTACATCCCTGGCTTCAATTCTGAGATATTCTTTTGGACTGATAATTGGTTGAGTTACTCTATTGCTGATAAAATTGGAATCCCCCAAGAGTACAAAAATCATTTTTGAAACCATATCTCGGACTATTTCTATGACAACTCTTGGCATTTCATGGTCTCATTTGTCGAAGCATACCTTGATATTGTTCGGGATAGTGTGCGCGTTCCCATTCCCCTACCTCGGTGGATAAGCGAGTTTTGATTCATTCCTTAGATGGAATATTTCTTCTAAGGTAGCATATGCTCATTTACAGATGTCCTGGCCATTGGTTAAATGGGGTACTTGGATCTGGTCCTCTTCGATCCCGGAGAGGTGTTCCATTGTTGTTTGGAGAGTTATTTTACATCACTTGGATGTGACTTACTGCGGCATCGTGGATTTATCGGTCCTTCCTTCTGTTGTCTTTGTCATGCTCATTCAGAATCCATTGATCACCTATTTGTTTCTTGTAATTTTGCAAGGGCTCTATGGCAGTTGATTTTCCATTCTTTTGATGTTACTTATCAGCATGCTTTGCTTACAGCTTCAATGAATTTCTAGTTTATCTAATGAATTTTCGATTCAGTGATCAGATCATGTTTTTATGGCGAGCTTCGGTGATCTCTTGTATTTGGCTCATTCAGAATATTCAGAATAAAGTTATTTTCAACTACACGACATGGATGGTGGAAGCAGCAATAATACAACTTCGGGTGCTTATTGTTAAGTCCTCGGCTTAGGCGTCTTCGTGTCCTAGGCCATCCCAGAAAAGCTCCAAGCATTATTCAGGTTGATTGGCATCCACCTCCTCCCGGCTGAACCAAACTGAATACGGATGGCAGTGCTCAAGGTGCGCCAGGTCGCAGTATGATGGCAGATGTTTTTCGTAATTTTAGAGATTCCTTTCGTGGATGTTTTGTGGAGAGTTGTGGTATTGGTCATGCGTCGAGGCAGAATTAGTGGCGACCATGATGGCAATTCACTATGTGTTTAGCAAAGGATGGCATCGTCTTTGGTTGGAATCGGATTCGACTTATGTGGTGGAACTATTTCACAAACGGCCCAATTCCTTTCCTTGGCGACATTTAAGTCAGTGGCGTTATACACTTCATTGGCTTCTCAAACGGAGTTGATCATTTCGCACATATATCGTGAAGGCAATAAAGTGGCAGATTTTCTCAGCAATATGGAGCATCCGGCGACATGTTGGGGCAGCCCCTGCGCCCATTACATCTCTTTTTACGGAGGACTATATTGGACGCCCAAATTATAGATTCGTTAATCGTTCTTCCATTTGTTGTTTGTTGTTATGTGCGTTTTCTATGACTATATGGGGGTACTCTTTTTCCTATCAAGGATTTTCCCCACAAGGGTGGGTTTTACCTTAATAGGTTTTAACGAGGCCCCAAATGTTTAGCTACCTGGTCGGCTTGTGACTAGAAGTCTTTTTCATTATTATAATTCATGATTTATTTAAAAAATCACATCTTCATTCTTTTTGAAAGGGAGCTAAATAAGGAACTTTGGACTTTTCCAAAGTGGTGTTAGGTGATGAAAATCTGCATGAGAGTCTGCACAACACTTGAGAAGCTGGTTTGTAATATCTCCATATTCTGGAGGTGTTCTGATAGAGTAAACATCTTCTGGATTGTGGTGTAAGGTTGGAATTGTCTCTTGTACTTCAACCCATGAGATAGAATCTGTAGGCTTTTTAGTTTGGAAGAACAAATCGAAGCCCATCAAGAAATCTTGTCCATGGAGTCTGCTACTAATAATCTTCATCCATATAGTACAATACAAAAAAAAGTTGAATTCCAACTAGCTTCTTTGTAATGAGCGAGGTATGAAAAGTCTGTCCATCAGCTACATAGAATTATTCGTGATGACATTGCCAAGCATCTTCAGGTAGTATGTCAGGATTCATCATTGACTTTCTAGCTCCTGTATCGAATACAACAATAGCTTTGATTGGTCTATCGTACTTGGACGGTAGAAATTGCACTTCAATATTTGGATAAGACATCCCTTCTTGGATCAAGGAGCTTGTCTTAAGTGATGGTTGTGACTTGATCATAAAGACTGGGAGTTCTGAGGATGAATCTTCTTCTTCTTCTGGTCCTTTGTCATTTATCAAATATTGTATTGCAAATGCAGTGTTTTCATCCTGCTTGTCTTCTTCAAAAACAAACATTCAATATCAGCATCATCTATGTTGGTAAGTTGGGAGTAATGGTTGGAGGTGAGGGGATAAATTTCAAATAAACTGAAAGATACAGGGTTCAAACCCTGGTCAACACCCTTATAAAGGGTGAGCGATACCACATGAGCTATAAGTGGTGGTCTTTCCTTTGCACTTTATCTCTAGATGAGAGTTTTTGCATACAGATTTGAGGAGAGTTCTTTTATCAAGCACATCCTTGATGAAGACTTGTTGCTCACACATCTTGTCTAAGGTTGCAAACGTCATCTGGTGGATTTCGCCTAGAATGATTCTTTAGACTCCCCTCCTGGCAGCTTGAATCATTCTGTGTAACTCAGGCTGGAGTTCTTTAGGTAGAGATGCCAGATAGACATGTTTGAGATTTGGATCATTGTATCCATTCAGCATGTAGAACTTTTCAAACATTCTTTTGAAATGTCTACCAAATCTTTTCGTGTCAGATAACATTTCATGGCAAAATATTCTTTCTAAGTCAACTTGTTAATAATAGTAATATCTCCAATAAACTCTTGGTGAATTTCTCCAAGAACAAGTGATGGATTTGAAGCATTATAAAGCTAGAGTTGTCGATATTCACCTAGGCTTTAAAACCATTTGCGTAGGATACCAACAAATCTTGAAGAGAATTCCATAAGGATTTGCTTCAGATTGGCTCCTTCTTCTGTTAGCTTGGAGATCAATCCATGCTGTAAAAGAGTGTAATCTTTCTCTTCTCTTCTGAATTGGAACATCATCAAAAGAAAACCATGGACCATTTGTTGGTATGGAAGGTGGATCTGAAGGACGGGGACGTGGTCATTCTCGCTTTACGGTTCCATATCTTTTAGAACTTTCGACATCTTGGTTCAAGATATTGCAACATCTGGTTCAGACTCAGATCATAGGATTCTTCTCCCAATAGGGATGATTGGGCATCCTCAGAATTTGATTTTCTTTCAGATTGGGAAGAGGTGGTTTCTTCACGGTCTGATTTTTCTGAAAGTGGTATTGGATTGTTTTCTGAGATCATTGTTGGTTTTCTCTCTTCTGATTTGGAAGAAGATGAATGCATTTGATGACTCTTTAGAGGTGGTTGGCTTTTTAGAGTAGAAAGCTTTTTCTTTTGTTTTTTAAAAATATCAAGTGGAATACTTGAAGCCATACCAAAATAACTGGGATAATTTGGAAGAGATATAGGTGGTGATTCATATTTGGAACTCTAACTGGGAAAGAAAGATAAGGACTTACTTTGACTGCTATTATCCCTTTTGATTTGAGGAAGTTCCTTCTTTAGTCTCCTGATCTCAGCTTCTTTCTGCATGAACTCAACTCCAAATTGGTTTTGTTCAATAAGGCTCCTCACATCTTTGTCCAGCCGATTGATATTATCTTTCAGCTATTCATATATCTGTTGGAATTGATTCTCTACAGTATTAACCTTGGACTGGTTAGATTGAACTATTGTGAGAATCTGTGAGAAGTTGCAGAGACTTGTTTTAGGCACAAGCATTAGCAATTGCCAATTTAGCACTTCTTCTGCTTGAGTGTGATGCTTTATTTGTCCGTCATGTTCCACAGTGGTGCTTACACAAAAGGCTTGGATGTAATCTTGTGGTCAGTGTAAATTTGGGACCCGTCTGGGCAAAATCTTGTGGTCGATGCGTTTATAAATGTCCCAACTACATGATTTTTCCTAGACGGATCTCATATTTACACTGACAAAGTTAATGGTCATTTTGTATGGGATGTCAATCCATCCATGTGTGGTTCATAATGTTCATGTGGAGAAGAATCAAACTCTGATGAAGAGGAGCATATACGGAAAAGAAGCAGAAAGAAGAAAAACACAAGGCAACCACGTTGCAGACTAGATGATCAACCTGACCCTCCAGATCCAAGTCCACAACCCTTATCATATTACAGAAAAGGGTTAGATATCCTTCAAAAGGAAAAGTACGGGTGTCAAAAAGAAGTTAAGACATCTTCTCCTCCTGTTGTCTGACCTTGCTTCATGTTCATTTATGAAGTAGAGTTTCCACTGTCGAACATGACGAAAGATTACATCCAAGCCTTTTATGTAAAGCACCACTGTCGAACATGACTGACAAATAAAGAATCCCGCTCAAGCAGAAGAAGTGCTAAAATGTAAAACTGCTAACGTTTGTGCCCAAAACTAGTCTCTGCAACCGATATACTCTAAGGTTTCACAGATTCTCACAATAGTTCAATCTAACCAGTCCAAGGTTAATACTTTAGAGAATCAACTCCAGCAGATATATGAAAAGCTGAAACATAATATCAACCGGCTGAACAAAGATGTGAGGAGCCTTATTGAACAAAACCATTTTGGAGCAGAGTTCATGCAGAAAGAAGCTGAGATTAGGAGACTGAAGAATGAACTTTCTCAAATCGAAAGGGATAAGAGCAGTCAAAGTAAATCCCTATCTTTCTTTCTCAGTTATAAATCCAAATATGAATCACCTCCTATATCTCCTCCAAATTATCCCAGTTATTTTGGTATGGCTTGAAGTATTCCACTTAATATTCCTAAAAAAACAAAAGAAAAAGCTTTCTACTCTAAAAATCCAACCACCTCCAAAGAGTCACCAAATACATCCATCCTCTTCCAAGTCTGAAGGAAAAAAACCAACAGAATCTTTCATTGCCAGACCCTCTGTGATCCCATAAAATAATCCAATACCACTTTCAGAAAAATCAGACCCTGAAGAAACCACCTCTTCCGAATTTGAAAGAGAACCAGATTCTGAGGATGCCAAATCATCCCTATCAGGAGAAAAATCCTATGATGATGAGTCTGAACCAGATTTTATTGATCAATCTAATATACTTATGGCTCGAGATACTCCAGAAACAAGCCAGCAATATACTGAACCAATGTCTGAAAGTTCTAAAAAAGATATGGAACCAGAAGCAGAAGCAGAAGGACCACGTCCCCGTCCTTCAGATCCATCCTCCAAACCAACAAATGGTCCATGGTTTTCTTTTGATGAGGTTTCCATTCAATCGAGAAGAGAAATATTACACTCTTTTGCTGCATGGATTGATCTCCAGGTAACAAAAGAAGGAGCCAATCTGAAGCAAATCCTTATAGAATTCTTCAAGATTTGTTGGTATCCGACGCGAATGGTTTCAAAGCCTTGGTGAGTTTGTCACGCCCACCCCTATTATTACTACTAGATCATATATAAACTATTCAACTCGACAATATAGAATCTATTTATAAGAACGCACAATTTTTTTATCTACCTGTGATACTTTAATAAAAGACAAATGCTGAAATAGATCCCGTACGAACAAACCCAAAATCAAACCATGTCTAAAAGCAACAAGGGCTATCAACCCTGTCCATACAAAAACACGATGACTACATATGCAAGCTCATAACTTAAACAAGCACACTATTGACCTATATCTACAATTTTCAAAAGTTAAATACAATACGAGTTCCTACATATAGCTCAACAGAAACAAAACCACTATGAACCCACAAATACGCCCGACAGGTCATCATCCATATCCATGATCCTCAAAACATGAAGAAGCTCCAGCACTGCACAGTAAGCCAAAGACTCAAGCATTCTAATGTTCACCTACAATGCATGAACTACATGAGCTAAAGCTCAGCAAGCAAAAATCATGCTTTTCGAATTACATGTATGCTAAAATGTAAATCCATGAATCGAAATACTCTTCTCAAATTATTTTCTTTCATTTGGGCCCCTGATCCAACTATTATGCACCGGAAAAGAGTTCTTCAAACAACAATAATCAAATGGCCAATAATATCGTTATGATGTTACGTGTGGTTCATCCTCCCGTGGCCCCGCCAAGGGTCCCCTACTTACGTTCCCATGTGTCCGCCAAGAAGTATCCTACTCCGTACGGTCATATCATAGGTACCCACAAGTGGTTCAACCTCTTGTGACCCACCGAGGGTCCATCTCCCATCTAACCCTATGGTCACCAGGAAGTACCCCACTTGCTATACCTACACATATATCAAAAAGCACGCCCAGAGCATGCTTCGGTGCACTAGTAGTGGTCAGCAAATCTATATTTTCTTCCAGAAAATATTTTCATGCATACAAACATCCTCTTGTAAATTGGATGCAAATGCTAATTGCTAGGAATGACATGCTCAATGGTTCACCAAACACCATATTGCATCATCATACAAGTCAACATGCATCACATAATACCGACATATATTCAAAAGAAATACCACAATCACATATAATACAATTAATCCAAACAATACTATGTCCATGCATTATAGTTGCAGATGGATTTTTACTTACCTTGTTCTCTTGGATTTCCTACTGAAAGTAAGATAATTATTTTTCTTCCATATTCTTCTTTCATGTAAGAAATCCTGTCAAAACATAAGATGTTTATTCCTGTTTTGAGATCAAGAAATTACCAACCCTTATTAAGGACCTTAAAATCTTCAATTTTACTAAGTAACTAGTTAAACTTCGAGACACAAAACTTAGGCCTGATTGGACCTCTCGGATGCATCAATTATTTTACTGATGAAGAGGAATTGTTGTAAGAAATTTTAAAGCCATCGTTAGCCTTTGTTTAATTTGATAAATATGGTGACTATATAATTTAATTGTTGGGTGTGGTCCTAAAGGTGCTATGTCTGATTAATGAATTTTATTACTATATTTTATCAAATTAAACAAAGGCTAATGATGACTTCTCTCTTTTGTTACTATTGGTTATCTTTGCCTCTCTCCTTTTTCCCATGGTACCATTTATGAGTGTGTGTGGCGTGTGTGTGTGCGCGCGCTTGTTAACTAAGCGCTATGGATAAAGATTGTCTTCTTGGTGGCTCTAAGGCGGTTTGTGTTAGTCAATTAAAGAGTCATATATATCCACATGTCTTAAATCTATGAGGTGTACATTACTCATATATAAACATAAATTGATGTATTACTTTGTTATATATATATATATATATATATATATATATATATATAGGGTTAGGATCAAATGTGGCAGGGGGCTTACAGTGTGGCCGTGTGGATTAATCCAATCCATCCACACCTTTTATTCAATGGTCCAGATTGCTATTAAAAATAACTGATTTATCAATTAATTAATAGATGAAAAGGGCATAATAGTAACTAGCAAAATGCCATAAATCACACTCCTACAATCAAGGAATTAATTAATATCACGTTTCCATAACTGAATTATGCACCATTTTAATAGTTAAATTGTACACCATTTAATAACTGATTATACACCATTTTATATCTAACAGTGCATCATTGTATAACTAATTGTACACCATTCAATCCCAACGATTTTTATGGGATTTGATTTTACGATTGTTCCGCTTTTCATTTAATTGTGGTTTACTCACAATGATGTACAATTAGTTATACAATGATGTATTGTTAGATATAAAATAGTGCACAATTAGTTATTAAATGGTACAGATACACATTCTATAGAGAGGCGTTTGATTTTTTTCTCTCTCTAGGAATCCTTCCTCGCCGGTGATCATCTTCCCTGTCAGTCTCTCTCGTCGCCGGCGTCCTCGCTGGCAGGAACATCATGATGTCATCAACTGAGTTCCACGGGTTCACATCGCATTATTTACGCCCGCCGGCTCGTCCTCTGAATACATCAACGTCGCAAACGCCTTACGTTGCCCACACCCCGACGGCGCCTGCTATTGCGTCGCCTTTCCTGGCGTCATCGACTTGGTCATCCTATTGGATTCCATCTTCTTTCATCCCTTCGAGATCATCTGTTCCAGGCCCAGCCCCCACGCACCTAGGGCTTGTCTCCCCAGATCTCTACTTGTGTTTGACATCGCGCAGCCCCGCTACTCCCACGAGTCCGTCCACACAGCTGCCGCACGCTCTGTCCTCATCATCGACAAGCCCCAACGCCTCACGTGCGGACGCTGCTGCTGCGTTTGGCCAGGGACGGCCTATTGCACATCCGCTGCACGCGCAGGCTGCATCACTTTCGTCGACGCCCGCCGCGCCTGGTGCTGTAGCGCATGCTGGGGCTACTGATCATGGAGAACCTGCAAAGGGGGCGGTCTCCCCCACGCCTAGGACAGCAGCCGCTGCTGCTGTTATCTTTACCCCCATGGCCGCTCATTGCCATGGGGGGCAGCCCCTCCAAGGGGCCTCATGAGGGGCCGGCGGTTGTCCTACCTTCTAGGACAGCCCTCTCCCAGGGGGGTGATGTCCCCTGGGCCAATCTCTGCCATCCTCAGCACCAGACAACAGACTGCCCTCCCACAGATTTCTCTCAACATGCTGGATGCTCTGCCATCATGAGTCCTCACCAAGTATCGAAACCTCAACATTCGGCTCATGATAATATTGCTCAATCCAATTTTGGCCACTTTTTGCTAAAATTGTTTCAGGTACCCATCATGACATGGATTCAAATACGCAGGCACAAGGTAATTTCAAAACATTTTCCCATGCGGTTTCTGGCAAATCCAATCCTATTCCTAAGCCGGTTAGAAAGGGTGATTATTACTCAGTCACTATTGATGAAAACGTATATCAAAAACATCTCGCTGAATTCTCATGTTCGTTAATTGGTAGGGTTATTTTGGGAAAAAGTAACAAACCATGGGCGACAATGCTTTTGCATAAACGCCTTTCTGAACTATGGGGTATTAACACTAACTGGAAACTAATCCCCTTGGGTAAGGGATTTTTTTGTGTTAAGTTTTCTAATGCGTAGGATCGTGCTCGAGCTCATGCTCGTGTTAACTGGGCGCTCAATCCGGGTACTATCCGTCTCTCTCCATGGGTCCCGGATTTCAATCCCTACAAAGTGCACACGACGATAGCTAGTGTTTGGGTGCGCATCTACGAGCTTGGTTTGGAATATTGGGATCTAACACCATCTTGGGGATCTTGGTGGAATATTGACCATGTCTAAGGGTTCCCTGGGTCACTTCATCCGGGTCTTGGTGGATATTGATCTGTCTAAGCCCTTAGAGAATCACATTATGGTTGAACGGGTGGGTCATTGCCAGCATTTTGTTCAAAGTGTGGTATTACGGGACACTCGATGGCTTCTTGTCGTTTTAGTCCAGCAAAAAAACCTACTACAGAAAGGCGAGTTTCTCCAGATCAGGGACGTGCAGGGACGTGAGCGGGACGTCAGAACTCGGTACAGTGGGGACGTTCACGTGTTCGTAAAATTTATCGTCTTGTTCAACAGGACAAGGGCAAGGCCGTTGATGACTCAATGGGAAATACGGCCTCTACTACGTGTGCTGGGTCTCCTCCCCGTGCAATTGTCACTATTTCCAACACATTTGATGCGCTTGGCTCAGATGACTCCCAGGATCAGCATCCAACAGATTTCCAGTCCGATTATCCAGCTAGGGAGTCTTCTCCCAAGGCCACTACTTCCAACTCCGGCACGGTTTCCACCATTATGCCTATTACGGTTCAATATCCTTTGGGAAAGCCAATTCAAGCTCTCAGCCGTGCCTTCCGGGATAGCTCCTTGGACTCGGCGAAATCTAGAATTCTCCGAAGTGTGGCGTCGGGTCCATCTCGCCGGCCCACGACATCACTATCGAAGAGGAGCGAGCATACATAGCCACATGAAATGAACATTGCAGCATCCAAGAGATGGGCAGATTATGCAGAAGAAGTTGGAAATTCTCAATCTTCTGACTCCACAACACACCACACGCCTGTTTTTACCATGCGATCAACACGGGCGCTGGCCTCCACCGCCTTCTCAATGAATTACATCTTCTGGAATATTCGGGGGATTGGGAACATTGCATCTCGTAATGTTCTTAAGGCTTTATGTCGCAAACATAAACCTTCTATTTTAGCCATTTGTGAACCTAAGGTGGACATTTCAGCCATTTCGGATTCTTACTGGAGTAGCTTGGGGCTCAGTTTCGCTGCTCAGAACTTTCGGGCGAACGGTCGCCCAGATATTTGGGTCCTATGCGACTCGACCATTTCTGTCCTTAATCAGGTTTGGTATTCTACTCAGTGTATTATTTTGCAAATTCAATTTGGTTCTATGGTTTTCCATGTTGGTTTTGCTCATGGTTTATGTGATCATGTTGCTCGTCGTGCCCTTTGGTTGGAGCTGAGAAACTTGGGTATCACTGATCTGCTGCTGATTGGGGATTTCAATGTTGTGTTGGGACATCATGAGCGATCCAGCTCGGGTACTTTATCCCAGGCTTCTTGTAAGGACTTCAGGGATTTCTTAGAGGATGCAGGGTTATTTGTTGTGCCGACTTCGGGGAATCGGTTTACTTGGTGCTCCCCCCGTAGGCCTCTAGCTCTTCTTCAGGCTAAATTGGATCGAGCCCTGGCAACTGGTCAATTTTTGCTCATTGGCAAGTTGTTAAGGGTTTAGTCCTTCCGCGCATTGGTTCAGATCACCATCCCATTCTGGTCTCTTGTTCCTCTTCCATTAACAAGGCCCCGTCACCCTTTCGGTTTCAGCACATGTAGATTCATCACGCTTCATTCTGGGATCTTGTCACTACCTCTTGGGCGCTCCCGTGCACGTCGCCTAACCCTTTGCAGCGTGTCATGTGGAAGCTCAAAAGGTTGCGACAAACGATCAAAGTATGGAATAAGGAGGTTTTTGGGGATGTGAATCGTCAGGTGGATTATCAGATGGAAAGGGTCTAGTAGATTCAAGCCGATATTGAATCCGAGGGTTTCACGGACGACCTCAGGGAAAGGGAATTGGAGGCGCAGAGGGAGCAGCTTTCCCGCACGTTGCTCATGCAGTCTGATTTTCTTCAGCAGAAGGCTCGCTTCGCTTGGTTAAAAGATGGGGATCGCAACACGACATTCTTTCATCGCCGCTGCCAGATTAGAAATGGGCGTTCAGGGATTCAGGGTCTGATGGTTGATGGTACATACACAGAGGATCCGGTGGCCTTTGGAAATCACATTATTTAATTTTATACGGATATTTTCGCAGATACAGGGCATACCAGCCCGGAGCACTATCCAAACCCATATCAAACACTGCCTCTTTAACCTCGGACTCCGAAGGAATGGCCGTCAAGAGCGCATTATCAACGGTTTCAGTGAGAGATTTTATCAGCATTTTTGGGACGTGGTGTCAGACGAGGTGTTGGCGGCTGTCGTTATTTCTTTGTCACGGCCTCCTTTCCGGCGGGACTGAACGCCAGTTTCATGGCACTCATCCCAAAGACCAAGGAGGCTAATGCGGTGGAGGATTTTCGTCCGATGGTCATGAGTAACTTTCTTTTTAAGATTATCACGAAGATTTTGGCTACTCTTTTGGGCTCCATTATTTCTTCTTACCTGTCTCCGACTCAGTTTGGTTTTATTCCAGGAAGGCAAATTCACGACTGCATCGCATTGGTTTCGGAAGGGTTTAATATTTTGCAGGGGCGGAATGGCACCAACATACATGATCTTAAAAATTGATATCCGCAAGGCTTTTGATACGGTTAATTGGGGATTTCTGATTCACGTGTTGCATCGCTTTGGTTTCTCCGAAGTGTTCATTCACTGGATAGAGATTATCCTTCATTCTTCCAGAATTTCGGTCCTTCTAAATGGGTCTCCTATGGGTTATTTCTCTTGTTTTCGTGGGGTTAGGCAGGGGGATCCGTTATCACCCCTGCTCTTTTGCATCGCATAAGATGTTCTGAGTAGATTAGTGGAGGAGGCGGTGAGGAGGAACCACTTTCAGACATTTATTTCGCCTAAGCAGGTGATCTTCCCTTCGTCGATTATGTATGCGGATGATATTGTGATTATGTGTGGGGCCTCCACGAGTAATGCGCGTTCCATTATTCAGGTGCTCAATCTTTATGCGGACATTTCGAGGCAGATCTTCAATCCGAATAAATCTAAAGTTTATTTTGGCAGCTGGGTCTCTAATTATGTACGAGGCATATCCAGACGATTACATGGATGCATATGGGCGCCTTCCCTACGGTCTATCTAGGCGCCCCAATCTTTAAGGGGGCGCCTAAAGTGGCAGATCTTCAGCCAGTGTTCGATAAGATTATATTTAAATTCAGGAGGTGGAAAGGGTCCTCGTTGTCTATTGTTGGTCGCATTTGCCTGGTGAATTCGGTGATTACCAGCTCCTTCGTGCATACCATGATGGTTTACAAGTGGCCTAAAACATTGCTTCGGCAAATGGAAAAGGCCATGCGAAATTTCATCTGGACTGAGAATGTAAACTCTAAGGGTTCAGTGGTGGTTAACTGGAGTCGTTGTTGTATGCCATGGATAGAAGGAGGCTTGGGCGTCCGTTCCATCGTTGTCGCCAACAATGCCTTCCTTTAGAAGATGGGTTGGAAGATTATGACTTCAAACTCGTTGGTTTACAGCACCCTCAGAAAGCGTTTTTTCACTTCTAAGGGTTTTCCACGTCGATCGTATATCCCCTCTTCCATATGGAGGGGAGTTTGTCCTGGGATCTCGGGATTCTTGGAGGACTGCCGCTGGATCCCCGGATGCAACTCTGGCATTCTATTCTGGCTGGATAATTGGCTGGGTTACACCATTGCAGATAGGATTGGTATTCCGTAGGAGTACAAATATTTATTTCGGCAACGCATCTCGGATTACTTTTACGATGGGACTTGCCACTTCACTCTATCGTTTATAGAGGCATACTTGGATATGGTTCGAGATATTGTTAGAATTCCCATTGCCCCGGATTCGTCGGATGCGCGGGCATGGATACACTCTGATGATGGGACCGTCTCCTCGAAGGCGGCTTACGCACATTTGCGCCCTCACTCCCCGGTGGTTCAATGGGGTTCCTGGATTTGGTCACCTCACATTCCAGAAAGACGTTCGATTGTGACTTGGCACGCCATTCACAATCATTTGGCAGTTTTGGATATTCTGCGACCAAGGGGTTTCTTTATAGGCCCCTCGGTTTGTATTCTTTGTTGTGCTGACGCGGAATCTATTTATCATTTATTTCTCTCATGTGCTTTTGTAGGGGCCCTATGGAAATGGATTTTCGACTCTTTCGATATCCATCAATTTAGGGCTTACAGCTTTAATAAATTCCTGGTGCTTTTAATGAGTTTTCATTTCAGTGAGCAGGTTTCTTTTCTTTGGCGGGTTGCGGTGTTATCCTGTATTTGGCTCATCTGGCAAATCAGAAATGACTTGACCTTCCATGACAAGATCTTGACACTAGAGGCGGCTATTCTACGCCTTCGTGTTCTTATTCTTGAGTCATCTTCTTTAGACAGAGGTTGCATGTATAATGACCAAAGGGACCTTCTCATTCTCCTTCGGCTACGGATTACTGGGCGCCCAAGACAGGCCCCGATGATTGTGCAGGTTAATTGGCAGAAGCCCTTGCCGGGATGGATTAAAGTGAACACCGACGGTAGCGCATCTGGCTCGCCCAGGCATCTCACTACTTCAGGAGTTTTTCGCAATTGCAGAGGGTTCTTTCGCGGATGTTTTGTGGAAAGATGTGGTTCGGGTTTTTCTTTTGAGGTGGAGTTGATGGCAGCAATGCGGGCCATCCATTACGCTTCTGAAAGGGGCTAGAATCATCTATAGCTGGAGTCAGACTCGGTTTATGTGGTGGAATTGCTGAGGAAGAGATCCACAGAGGTTCCATGGAGACATTTGAGCATGTGGCGATACACACTGCACCTCCTCTCTCAGATGAACTTCGTGGTTTCGCACATCTTCAGGGAAGTCAACCGGGCAGCGGATATTCTTAGCAAAACTTCGCATGAGGATACGTGGTGGGGGGCGCCCCCAACGGCCATAATATCGTCCCTAACACCATCTTGGGGATAGCCAGTGCAATTGGGAACCCGATTCAAATAGACCATCGATAGTTTTAGAGGGTTCCCCGGGTCACTTCATCCAGGGTTTTTTGGTGGATATTGATATGTCTAAGCCCTTATAAGAGAATCACATTATGGTTGAACGGGTGGGTCATTGCCAAAGGTTCAATTCATTTTGTTCAAAGTGTGGTATTACGGGACACTCGATGGCTTTGTCGTTTTAGTAACATAAGAAAACCTATTGAAAAGGGAGTTAAAGGCGAGTTTCTCCGGATCGATTAAAATGGGGCGTGCGGGGGCGTGGCGGGACGTCCATGAATCCCTTCGATGTCACTCATTTATTTGGGGGCGTTCACGGGTTTAAAATTTATCGTCTTGTTCAACAGACAAGGACAGTTATGATAATGGAGTAACCAAATGTTTGGAAACAATGTTATAAAGAACAACAAAAAAGGTCAAAGGCCGACCGAATGGTTGAATGGTTTGTTAAAACCTCCCAAGGTAAAACCCACCTTGTGGAAAAAACCTTTGGAAGGAAAAAGAGTACCCCCCTCGGGGAAAGAGTAGGCGTCAAAAAATGGGAAAAGAAAACTTTAATAAAACGTGACGCTCTAATTAACAAACCTATAGTTGGATTGGCCAACATAGTCTTCATTGAGATATTGGGATATAAAGCTCGCGTGAAGGCGGGACGCCCCACCATGTGCCGTACTCCGTTTTCTTGCTCAACATGTCAGCTACCCGATTGCCTTCCCTTAAAATATGTGAGACAATCAAATCTATCTTCGCGAGGAGATGTAAAGTGCGGTGCCAATGACTAAGGTGGCGCCACGGGACTTCCACCGATCTCTTCTCTAGCAAGCTCACTACATACATGGAATCCGACTCCAGCCAAATATGTGTCCAACCCTTCTCAAAAGCGTACTGAATTGCACACATTGTTGGGACCAATTCAGCTTCAAACGCATAGCCCGAACCACAGTGATGAACAAAACAACCCCGAAAAAAACCTCTACAATTCCGGAAAACATATAAGCAAATGAGATTTTAGCGCCTCTGATGAACTGCCATCAGTATTTACCTTGGTCCAACTCGGGAGGGGCTTTTGCCAGTTAACCTCCACGATCTTTGGTGCTTGTCTAGCCCGCCCAGGGACTCGCAGGTTGCACAAGATGAGAAGGTCTTGTTGATCGTTGTGCATACAACCCCGATCCAATGATGATGATTCTACAATGAGTACCCGAAGATTGATTGTGGCCGCCTCCACCGTCCAGATTTTCCAGCTCATTTCGAATATGCCAGATAATCTATATGCAGGAGATAATAGCCACACGCCAGAGGAAAGTAACATGTTCACTAAAATGAAAGTTCATTAAACGCACCAGAAATTCATTAAAGCTATGGGCCTCAAAAGGGTGAACGTGGAAAGAATCGAAGATCCATTGCCAGAGAGCTCCTGCAAAAACACAAGAGACAAATAAATGATCAACTGATTCCGCAAATTCGCGACAGAGCACACAAACCAAGGGCCCCATAAAACTGCCCCTCTCACGTAGCAAGTCCAAGACAGCCAGTCGATTGTGAATAGCCCGCCATGCCACCACCGATCGCCGTTTCGGGATATGTTGTAACCAAATCCAAGACCCCCACTTAACTGCCGGATAGTGGGGCCGGATATGCTCATAAGCCGCCTTCGAGGTAACCAAACCATCATCCGAGTTTAGCCAAACACGTGTATCCCTTGAATCCGGGGCAATGGTTACGCGTACAATAGCGTTTTTGTACATGTAAATAGATGGATTGAACGAAAGAGGACAGATCCAAATAAGCTTCCACGAAAGAGAAGGTGAAGTGCCAGGTCCCGTCATAATAATAATCTGAAATGCGCTGATGAAATAAGTATCTATAGTCCTCTGGGATTCCATTGCATTTATATAGAGTAACCCAACCAATTATCAATCCAAAATAATACCTCAGAATTAGCCCCTGGGATCCAACGAGAGTCATCCAGGCAAGCCGAAATGCAAGGTTTAATCCCGCCCAAATTGAAGAAGGAATAAAGGACCTCCGAACCGCCCCATCCCTTGTAAGATAACGGCGCCTAAGGATTTTGAAGATCACTGAATCCGAGTTCATGACCTTCCAACCAAATTTCATCAAGAAAGCCTTGTTAGCTGCCACAATCAAACGGACGCCCAGACCCCCTTCAGTCCGAGGCGTGCAACACTTATTCCAATTCACCACCACTGACCCCTTAGTATTCACATCCCCAGTCCAATCGAAATTACGCATGGCCCTTTCCATTTTCTTGAGCAAAGTGCTGGGCCATTTGTAGACCATCATGGTGTGCACAAAAGAACTAGTAATCAACGAATTAATAAGACAAACTCTACCAGCGAGGGAAAGCGAAGAACCTTTCCATCTTCTAAACTTTAGGATTACCTTATCATAGACGGGTTGTAGGTCCGCAACCTTGGGGGCACCCTTGAAGATTGGTGCGTCTAGGTAAACGGTGGGAAGCGCACCGGGCTGAATCCTCAATATCATCTGCACCCTTCCCCGGATGTACGATGAGACTCGAGAGCCAAAGTAAACTTTAGATTTTCGAGGATTGAACACCTGGCCCGAGATATCCGCATAAATGTTTAAATCTGAAGAAGAACACGGGCATTGGCAGAAGAAGCCCCGCATATAAAAACAATATCATCGGCATATAAAATCGAAGCTGGAAAAGTGATACCTCTGGGCGCTGTAAACGGAACCAATCGTCTCTGATCCATTGCCATGTCAACAAACCTACTAAGTACTTCTTCCGCCATGCAAAACAATAACGGGGATAATGGGTCACCCTGCCTGGCCCCTCTAAAACAAGGAAAGTAACCTACCGGTGTCCCATTTAAAAGTACTGAAATTCTGGACGACCGAAGGACTACGTCCACCCAGTGGACAAATATCTCCGAGAAACCAAAGCAACACAAGACGTGTAGTAAGAACTCCCACCTCAATGTATCAAATGCCTTACGGATATCAATTTTCAATATCATATTTGCATCACAACGACCCTGCAAAATGTTGAACCCTTCAGAGACCATGGCAATACAATCGTGAATCTGCCTTCCCGGAATAAAATCGAACTGCGTAGGAGACAAATGGGCAGCAATGATCGACCCCAAACGAGTAGCTAGAATCTTAGTAATAATTTTGAACAGGAAATTACTCATAATGATTGAGCGAAAGTTTTCAATAAAAAACTCACACTAAAACCATCTGGTCCTGGAGAACTATTCGAATCCATATCAAAAACTGTCTCCTTAATCTCTCGAGTCGATAAGTAATGACTGTGTGAGACTATCGGCATTTTCTTTCCCTACCCTAAAAATGGGAAATGACCGATCTAGGGAAAACCAAAGAATAATCGAACGTGCCGAGTGTCCGCAAAGAGCTCCTTATAAAAAGAAGTAATGTGATTCCCAAGAATCACTGTGTCATCAGTGTAACTGCCATTCACCAGGAGGCCCTAAATCCCCGTGCGTCCATTATGAACCTGGCTGCGATGATGAAAGAATGTTGTATTGCGATCCCCATCCTTAAGCCAAGTTGAGCGCGCCTTTTGCTTAAGGAATTCGGATTGCAATAACAACTTCTAGGAAAGTACTGTTTGGGCGTCCAACTCTTTATCTCGAAGAATTTTAGTAGCCAAAAGTCTCAATGTCTCATCTCGTTTTCTCTGAATCGACGAACTTGCTCCATCTGATAATCCACCTTACGATTGATGTCCCCAATGACATCTCTGTTCCAACCCTTAATAACCTGTCGCAATCTTTTAAGCTTCCATATGACACGCAACAATGGGTTGGGCGTGTCACATGGAGAACCCCAAGAAGTGGTGACTAAATCCCGGAAGGTGTCGTGAAAAACCCACATACGCTGAAAACGAAATGGAACCAACCCCCTGCTAATGGAAGAAGAACAAGAAACCAAAATGGGGTGGTGATCTGATCCAATGCGTGGAAGGACTAAGCCCTTGACAACTTGCCAAAAAGAGAAAAATTGACAAGTTGCTAGGGCTCGGTCCAACTTAGCCTGAAGTAGTGGTAGAAGCCTTTGGGGGGAGCACCAAGTAAATAAATTCCCCGTAGTCGGTACTGCAAGCAAACCAGCATCCTCCACGAAATCCCTGAAATCCTGACAAGAGGCTTGGGACAAAGTACTACTGCCTGAGCGCTCATGATGTCCCAAAACCGAATTGAAATCCCCAATAAGCAGCAAATCCGTAAGACCCAAACTCCTCAACTCCAACCAAAGAGCACGCCGAGCAGTATGATCACAAAACCCATGAGCAAAAGCAACATGAAAAACCATAGAACCAAATTGAACTTGTAAAACAATACCATGGGCAGAGGACCAAACTTGGTTAAGAACAGAGATACCAGCATCGCGAAATACTCAAATATCCGCCCGTCCATTTCCCCGAAAGTTTTGAGCCACAAAAGTCAAACCCAAGCTATTCCAATAAGAATCCGAAATCGCCGAAATGTCCACCTTAGGTTCACAGATAGCCAAAATAGAAGGTTTATGCTTTTGACATATAGCCTTTTTTTGAATAAGTTCGAATATATATATAAAAATGAAAAAAGAGTAGTCCTGATCACAGGCTGATCAGGTAGCCAAAGGAAAGCCTGGAAAAATGTCAAAACAAATAAAATGGTCACAAGCCGACCAAATCGCTGAATGGTTGGGGCCTCGTTAAAACCTTCCAAGGTAAAACCCATCCTTGTGCGAAAAACCCTTGGAAGGAAAAAGAGTACCCCCCAGAAAAAAGTAGGCGCCTAAAAATGGGAAAAGAAACCTGAAGCAGTGGCGCACTAAGTAACAAACCTATAGTTGGATTGGCCAACATAGTCATCAGTGAGGGAGTGTAGGAGCTCCGTGGGCGGGACGCCCCACCATGTGCCACAGTCCGTCTTCTTGCTCAGCATGTCCGCAACCCGATTGCCTTCCCAAAAAATATGTGAGACTATGAGATCCATGTGCACGAGAAGGTGTAGTGTGTGGCGCCAGTAGCTCAAATGGCGCCACGGGACCTCTGTCGACTTTTCTCCAGCAAGTTCACCACATACATTGAGTCCGACTCCAGCCAAAGTTGTGTCCAGCCCTTAGCAAACATCTTTGCATTGCCCACATTGTCTTTGCCATCAATTGAAAACTTCAAACGCATACCCTGATCCACAATGATGAACAAAGCACCCTCGAAAGAAGCCTCTACAATTTTGGAAGACCCCGGACGCTAAGAGATTTCCCGGTGCCCCTGAGGCACTGCCATCCGTGTTAACCTTGATCCAACCCGGGAGGGGTTTTTGCCAATGAACCTCCACAATCCTCGGAGCATGTCTAGCCCTTCCAGGAACTCGCAGACCGCGCAAGATAAATAAATCTTGTTGATCATTGTTCATGCATCCCTGGTCCAAAGATGATGATTCTACAATGAGTACCTGTAGATGAATGATTGCCGCCTCCAATGTCCAGATTTTGTTGTGAAAAATCAGTTCGTTTCGGATATGCCATATGAGCCAGATGCAGGAAATTATCGCCACACGCCAAAGGAAAGCAACCTGGTCACTGAAATGAAAAGACATTAACCGCACCAGTAACTCATTGAAGCTATATGTCTGAAAAGGGTGAACTTGGAAAGCATGGAAGATCCATTGCCATATATTTCCTGCAAAATCACAAGAGACAAATAAGTGATCAACCAATTCGTCCGATTCCGTGCAAAGAACACAAACCGAAGGGCCAGTAAAACTTCCCCTAGCTCGTAAAGAATCCTGGACAGCCAGTCGGTTGTGTATGGCCCTCCATGCTACCACCGATCTTCGTTCCGGGATATGTTGCGACCAAATCCAAGAACCCCATTTAACTACCGGGCGCTGAGACCATTTATGATTGTAAGTCGCCTTTGAGGTAACCAAACTATCCTCCGAGTTCAACCAAACACGTGTATCCCAGGAATCCGGCACGATTGGGACGCACACAATATCCCGGACCAGCTCCAAATAGGCCTCCACGAAAGAGAGGGTGAAGTGCCAGGACCCATCGTAAAAGTAGTCAGAAATGCATTGATGAAATAAGTATCTATAGTCCTCTGGGAAGCCAATTTTGTCTGCTATAGAGTAGCCCAACCAATTATCAATCCAGAATAAAACCTCGGAATTAGCACCTAGGATCCAACGAGCATCATCCAAGCAATTGGAAATGCAGGGTTTAATCCCGCCCAAATAGAAGAAGGAATAAAGGACCGCCGAATCTCCCCATTCCTTGTAAAGTACCGTTGTCTGAGGGTTCTGTAAACCACCGAGTCTGAGTTCAAAACCTTCCAGCCCAATTTCATCAAGAAAGCCGTGTTAGCAACCACCATCGATCGCACGCCCAGTCTCCCTTCGGCTCTAGGCGTGCATCATCTATCCCAATTGACCACCACCTTCCCTTTAGAATTCACATCCCCCGTCCAAATGAAGTTGCGCATGGCTCTTTCCATTTGTTTAAGCAGCGTTGCAGGCCATTTATAAACCATCATGGTGTGCACAAAAGAACTAGTAATCACCGAATTAACAAGACAAACTCTACCAGCAAGGGAAAGAGACGAACCTTTCCATCTTCTGAATTTGAGGATAATCATGTCAAAGACAGGCTGTAAATCAGCAACCTTTGGAGCGCCCTTAAATATTGGAGCGCCTAAATAAATAGTAGGCAACGCCCTTGGATGGATCCCCGAAATGTGCTGCACCCTCCCACGGACATATGACAAAACCTGCGAACCAAAGTAAACTTTGGATTTCTATGGGTTAAACATTTGACCCGAGATATCTGCATAATGATTAAGAATCTGAAGCAAGACCCGGGCATTGGTAGAAGATGTGGTTCACATGACGACAATATCGTCCGCATATAAGATGGATGATGGAAAGATAATACCCCTAGGAGCCGTGAAGGGTACTAACCGAGACTAATCCATCGCCACTTCAATGAATCAACCCAGAACCTTCTCTGCAATGCAAAACAGTAACGGTGATAAAGGGAATCGACTCCTCTGAAACAGGGAAAATAACCTACTGGCATCCCATTCAACAGACTGATATCCTGGATGACCGAAGAACCACCTCCACCCAATGCACAAAGATCTCTGAGAAACCGAAACGACGCAAGATGTAAAGTAAGAAATCCCACCTCAATGTGTCAAATGCCTTTTGGATATCTATTTTCAGGATCATATTCGAATCCGTGCGACCCTATAAGACATTAAACCCTTCAGATACCATGGCAATACAATCATGAATCTGTCTACCGGGGATAAAACCAAATTGCGTTGGAGATAAATAGTCTGCAATAATCGAACCCAAACGCGTAGCCAATATCATCGTGATGATTTTGAAGAGGAAATTGCTCATAACAATCAGGCGAAAGTTTTCAATGACATTCGCATCCTTATCTTTGGGATGAGCACCATAAAACTGGCATTCAATCCCAGAGGTAGTGACGAATTACTGAAGAAATATCGAACAGCTGTGGTCACCTCGGCGGAGATGACATCCCAGAAATGACGATAAAAATCCCATTGAACCCATCTGGCCCCGGAGAACTATCAGAATCCATATCAAAAACCACTTCCTTAATCTCTGAATCCGAGGGAATGGCTGTTAGGCTGGCATTATCCTGTGCCCCAACCCTTGGAGTAATAACCTGGTCGATTAACGAGAAATCCGAGGCGGAACGCCCGGTATCCGCGAAGAGCTCCTTGTAAAAGGAAATGATATGATCCCCAAGGATCGCAGCATCATCAATGTAACTACCTGCCACCATAAGGCCCTGAATCCCCGCGCGCCCCGATCGGATTTGGCTACGCCGATGAAAAAATGTTGTATTACAATCCCCGTCCTTAAGCCATGCAGAACGGGCCTTTTGCTTAAGGAATTCGGATTATAACTGCAGCGTCTGCGAGAGCCTCAACTGGGCGTCCAACTCACTATCCCGGAGAGTAGCAGTATAACCCAATGTCTCAATGTCTGCCTGAATCTGATGAAGTTGATCCATCTGGCTATCCACCCTACGGTTTACATCCCCAAACACATCCCCATTCCAGTCTTTAATAACCTGTCGCAACCGTTTGAGCTTCCTCATGACACGCAATAAAGGATTGGGCGTGTCACATGAAGAGACCCAAGAAGTTGTAACCAATCCCGGAATGAATCATGATGAACCCACATACGCTGAAAACGAAATGGTACCGGTCCCCTGCTAATGGCTGAAGAACAAGAAACCAAAATGGGGTGGTGATCGGATCCAATACGTGGAAGAACTAAGCCCTTAACAGCCTGCTAAGAAGCGAAAAATGGACAAGTTGCAAGGGCTCTGTCCAACTTAGCCTGAAGTAAAGATAGAGGCCTTCGGGGGGAGCACCAAGGAAATGAATTCCCCGTAGTTGGTACCGCGAACAAACCAGCGTCTTCCATGAAATCCCTGAAATCCTGACAAGAGGCTTGGGAAAGAGTATTATTGCGCGAGCGCTCATGATGTCCCAAAACCGCGTTAAAATCCCCAACCAGAAACAGATCAATAAGACCCAAATTCCTCAAATCCAGCCAAAGCTCACGTCGTGCAATGTAATCACACAAACCATCAGTGAAACCAACATGAAAAATCAAAGCACCAAATTGAACTTGTAAAACAATACATTGGGTAGAAGACCAAACTTGAGAAAGTATTGAAATCGTGGAATCATGAAATACCCAAATATCTGACCGTCCATTTCCACGAAAATTTTGTGCTGCAAAAGTCAAACCCAAGCTACGCCAATAAGAATCTGAAATAGCCGAAATGTCCACCTTAGGTTCGTAAATAGCCAAGATAGAAGGTTTATGCTTTTGGCATAAAGCCTTAAGAACATTGCGAGAAGCAACGTTCCCAATCCCCCGAATGTTCCAGAAGATGCAATTCATTGTGATGGAGGGTGAGGCGGCACCCGTGACAAACGCACGGTAAAAACAGGCGTGTGATGCATCTCCGGGTCTTGAGACTGACCCACTTCATCTGCATAATTTTCCCATCTCTTTGAAGTTGCAAAGTTCATCTCATGTGGTTTTGGGCGCTCCAGTTCGATAGTAATGTCATGAACTGGTGGTAAAACCCACGCCTTTGGGGAGAATTCTATCCCGAGGAAGGAATGTCCCGGAAGGCACGGCTCAAAGCACGGATAGGCTTCCCCAAAGGATACTGAACCGTAATAGGCATAATGGCAGAGACCGTGTTGGTGCTGGAAGTATTAGCCTTTGGAGATGGCTCCCTAGGTGGATAATCTGCCTGGTAATCTACGGATTGCTGATCCTGAGAGTCGACTGAGCCAAGAGCCTCAAATGTGTTACCGAGATGGATGTCCGAAGAGCAAGTGACTAATGCGCGGGGAGGAGATTCCTTCCGTATAGCCGAACCCGTATTTCCCATTGAGTCATCAACGGCCTTGCCCTTGTCCTACAGCACAGGACGATATACTTTACGAACCCTGGACAGCCCTCGCAGCACTGAGTTCTGGCGCGTAATAGGTGTACGTGAGCGTCCCTGGGCAGGTGATGCACGCCCTTCCATAGCCTGATTTCTCGCACTATTAAGTCTGCAAGAAGTTGTTGAATGTCCCGTAACACTACACCTCGAGCAAAACTGAGGGAGTTCTCATAAGTCACTGAAACAAATGAGCATTTGCCAGTGCGTTCCACCATGATGTGGTCCTCCAACGGCTTAGAAAGATCGAGGTCCACCAGAACCCGAACAAAATGACCCAAAGAACCATCGAGTGAACGCTGATCAATATGTAAGGGATTTCCAAGAGCACTGGCAATCCCCAGGATGGTATTGAGGTCCCAATATTCCAAACTTAGCTCAAAGATTCGAACCCAAACGCTAGCCACCGAAGATTGCACTTTGTAAGGGTTGAAATCCGGCACCCACGGAGATAGGCGAATAGTCCCCGGATTGAGTGTCCAGTTTGTACGTTGTTGAGATCGAGATCGGTCCTGCGCATTAAACAACTTGACACAAAAAAGCCCTTGCCCAAGGGAATTAATTTCCAGTCATTTTTTATACCCCATAGCTCGATAGGCATTTATGCAAAAGCATAGTTGTCCATGGCTTGTTACCTTTTCCTAAAATAACCCGTCCAATTAAAGAATAGGAAAATTCCGCAAGACGTTTTTTTTTTAATAAATCGAAATTTAATAGAAAGAAATGAAAAATCCTGGTCACAAGCCGACCAGGTAGCCCAATGTTTGGGGCCTCGTTAAAAACCTACCAAGGTAAAACCCACCCTTGTGGGGAAAACCCTTAGTAGGAAAAGAGTACCCAGTGAGAAAAGTAAGCCATACAACCAAACCAAAACAACAAAGCACAAATTAACTAACAAATCTATCTTATCGTCCGCATAGTCATTGTCTTTGGGAGATAATATCCACGGGGGGCATCCCACCAAGAGGAGTCACACGTGAACTTACCGAGATGGTCCGCAAACGGTTGCCTTCTCGATAGATGTGAGAAACCACAACATGCATCCGGGAAAGCGAAAGAGAGAATAACGCCATTGATTAAGCAACCGCCACGGGATGGAGCCCACGAGATCTAAGAAGGTCAACAACATATGTAGAGTCCGATTAAATGCCAAATATTAGTCAACCCTTCGAAAAGCATAGAAGATTGCGATCATGGCGGCTAATGATTCGGCCTCAAAAGCAAAGCCCGTTCCACACTTTGCTCCACGAAACACCCACGAAAAAAATCCTCGATAGGTACGGAAAATGCCCGCCGCCGTGATACGACCTGGAGCTCCGATAGCACTACCATCTATGTTGACTTTAATCCGGCCCAGGAAGGGGAAGAAACCAAAATCGGGATAATGCGAGGACCCAGGGGCGTCCACTAACCTTCGGCCCGGTGTAGACAAAGAAGATCCTCCTGGGTATTCATGCATGCACCCTTTGTCAAGATGATGATTCAATAATCATGGCTCTCAATCGAACAAGCGCCGCATCGTAGTCCAATGTTTGTGATTAAAGATCACATCATTTCGATGTGCCAAATAAGCCATATGCAAGAAATAATCGCCACCCTCCAGAGAAAAGCAATCAACCGAAATGAAATTCCATTAAATGAACCATAAAATCGTGAAGCTATAGGCGTTACGAAAAGCCACCGCAAATGAACCCGCAATCCGAAGTCCCAAAGATTTCTCGCAAAATTGCAAAAACAAAAATGTGATCGATCGATTCCGAATGAGAGTTCTGCAAAGAACACAAACCGAAGGACCGATGAATCCTTTGGGGTGGTAAACGCCCATGATCAGGCGTCCGAATATCGCCCCTCCATGACCAACCGTGCGCTCTCGGAATGTAGGGGACCATATCCAAGATCCCCATTTAACGAAGGAAGGGGACCATCGAATAAATGCATATCGACTTAGAAGTCACTGTCCCATCCATAGAGCGAGTCCACACACGTTTATCCAAAGAATCGGAGCAATCGGACAACGAACAATATCCCGAACAATATCCAATAGCCTCCACAAACGACATAGTGAGATGCCATTTGTTATCAAAAAAGAAGTCCGATATGGGATTGAAATAAGTTAGCCCGAAATTCATGCGGGATGCCAATCCGATCCGCAATAGACGTAGCCAACCAATTATCAATCCAAAAATTAACCGAAGAGTGAGCCCTGGGAATCCATCTCGAATCGGTTTGACAATCCTCCAAGCAATTGGAAACGTTTAACCCCGCCCAAATAGAAGAAGGAAGAATGAGCGCTAATCGAACCATTGTCCATCAAAAACGGCGACGAGAGTATCAAAGACAATGGAATCCGATGTGAGAAGTTTCGGCCCATCTTCATAATAAAGCTCGGTTTGTTAGAAATGAGGATCGGACGCCAAGACCGCCCTCATTCTTAGGAGAGCAACAACTATCCCAATTAACCACCACCTTAACCCTTTCGATTAATATCACCGTCCAAATGAAGTTACGCATAGCTTTCTCATTTGTTTAAGCGGCGCGATAGGCCATTTGTAAATGAGCATCATGGTGTGAACAAAAGACTAGTAATAATAGAGTTAACAAGCAAACACGACCGCCAAGGAGAGAGAAGAACCTTTCCAACGCTTAAACTTAACCATAATCTTATCAAACAAAGGCCGCAACACACCATGTGTTGGGGCACCCTTAAATATAGGAACCCCAAGATAATTAGTAGGAAAGGATCCAACCGATAAGCCCATGATCATCGAATGCGATGTCTAATATAATGACAAGACCCGAAAACCAAAAATACCTTCGATTTTTGTGAGGATTGAACATTTGGCCGTAAAGAGAGGCATAATGACCAAGAGTATAAAAATATAACGTGCATTGCGTAGAGGTTGCCGCACAAAGGATGACAATATCATCCGCATAAAGCATGGAGGATGGAAATACAATATTACGCGGAGCCATGAAAGGGTACGAGGAAGATGGGATGACACTAGATGAGAGATAAGTTTCCCAGGACTTCTTCGCAATGCAAAAAGAAGGGTGAAAGTGGATCACCCCGACGCACCCCTCTTGTGCAAGCAAAGTATCCGATCGAGAGCCATTCAAGAACCGAGATACGGGCCGAGTTCAAAATGACCGATATCCACGCAACAAATTTCTCGGAGAAGCCAAATCTCGAACACATATAAAAGAAAATCCCACCTCAGAGTGTCAAAGGCCTTTTACGGATATCGATTTTCGGGATCATATGTTGTCACTCCGATTATGAAGAATGTTAAAGCCTTCCGAGACTATGAGCAATACAATCATGAATGTGACGACCAGGGGAATAAAACCAAATTGTGTAGGAGACAAAATACGCCTAACGAACGAGCAAACCGAGTAGCCAATATCTTAGTGATAATTTTGAAGATGAAATTGCTCATGACAATGGGCCTGAAATTATCAACAATATTCGCATCTTTGCTTTTAGGAATGAGAACCATAAAGTGGAATTGAGTCCATCCGCAGGAAGTGATGGAAGAAGTGGCGAAGAAATATAATGACGTCATTAGATATAATATCCCAACAACTCGATGAGAAAGAGCCATTAAATCCATCCGGGCCTGGGAACTATCAAGACCTAGATCGAAAACCGCATCTCGAATCTCTAAATCCATAGGTGAAGAGGTTAAGCAATTGTTCTCCACATCCATTACCACTTGGATTAATAACTTGATCAATAGAAGAAAAATCCGGAATAGGACCAATAGCGCCGTGAATAAGTCCTGGAAGAATCGGATAATGTGACTATGGATGAGGGATGGGTCCGTGTGAAAGCGTACCATTGATCATCGGACCGTGAATACCAGCCCGAGCGGCCCCGACAACAACAACGGTGGAAAAAAGAAGTGTTGCGGTCTCCATCAACCAACCAAGCGGCCCGAGATTTCGGCGAAGAAATTGATTGTAGAAGCAACGCTTGATTAAGTGAATTTTGGGCTTCAAGCTCCAGGTCCCGACGGGCTATACTATACCCCAGTCTTGATGTCCGATCAATCTGTCTCAACTTATCTAATTTATCATCCACCCCACGATTGACATCCCCAAAAACCTCTCGAATTCCAAGAACGAAACACAGGGCGCAATCTTTTCAATTTTATCATCAATCGAATCAAAGGGTTAGTGATCGCGCAATTTGATTCCCAAGAAGAAGTAACAACCGATGAAAAACCAGGATGTTTAGTCCACATACGTTGAAAAAACGAAAAGGAGATGGGCCCTTATGAGCCGAAGTCTCACACGAAAGCAAAAGAGGATAATGGTCCGAGCAAGTCAATAGGAGAACAAAAGCCTTAGTCCTCGCCAAAGATTAACAAACCTAGGACTAGCTATAACACGGTCAAGCCGAGCTTGAATGAGAGTCTCGATGAGGACGCGTCTTTGCACAAGTAAAGAAGTTGCCTATCGTGGGGATAGCCATCAACCCCGCATTGTCATAAAAATCCCGAAAATCCTGGCAAGAATCAAGGCGACCCCCGACCTGTACGCTCATGGTTCCCGAGAATAGCATTAAAGTCCCCCATCAAAACCAAGATCATCACAACCGGAGAAATAATATCTCGACCAAAGTTACGAATCACGTGATTGCATATAGCATGAACAAACCCCACATGAAAGATGTAATTGGAGAATTGGACCTTAAGAATAATACATTGGTCGAAATAAAAATTGAAGAATCGTTATATCCGACCGTCTCAAGATCCGGATATCCGACTTCCCCGATACCCGAAAGTTTCGAGCCACAAAGCGTAAACCAAGGCGGCCCAATAAGAATCGAGAGATAGAATGCAAGTCAACTTTAGGTTCGCAATAGCAACCAAAGAAGGTTTGTGATTAATACATGCTTCTTAAGAATATTCGCAAAGCAATGTTACCAATCCCCGAATGTTCCAATAGAAGCAATTCATTGGGAAGGATCGGGTGAGGTGATCCAGTAGGAGATCCATGAGTGTGTGGGCACAGAGGTATCAACCCCCGTAAATATTATCATCATCCACATAATCAGCCCAACATTTTGGGCAGCCTTGTTTAAATTTTTAGATCCATGTTCATCATCCTCAATCTCCAATTGATGAACTTGGCTTGTTACCCTGCGTTCGATTGAAGTAGCCTATGTTTGGCATCAACAGATTTGCACGGAAAAACGGTAGCCCTATACAACGGACGAATGGGTTTTTCCAATGGGAACTTGCACCGTGATAGGCCTATGATGAATATCGAGGCGGAGAATGATTGGTCACCGCGAAGAAAGGAGGTTTGGGGACAGATGTACGTTTAACCACCGGAGGTGGCATATCATCTGAAGTATGAATAGAAGGATCCTCGAGTCCAAAGCGAGAAAAAGTATTATCCGAGTAATATCCGAGGAAACGGTAACGATGGCACAAGAAGGGGAGTTTCGGGGCGCATAGACAAAGTCTTATTATCCACTAAGTTATCCATAGTCTTGCCCTTATCCGATCGGTTATGAGCCGGACGATAAACCTGACGAGTTCGGGAGCGACCACGTTGAGAGTGGGTCGTCCCCGTGGCTCCCGCAAATTGACATTATTTCTAATCGTCGGCAAAGACGCAGCCGAATGTCCCGTAATACCACGGGTTCCACAAAATAAAGGAAGCTTTTCATACCCGATAGAAACAAACGAACAACGACCCTTTCTTTCAACCATAATATGATCTGTAGAGGTTTAGTAAGGTCCACATCAACCAAAACGCGAACAAAATGTCCAAGAGAACCATCCGAGACCGTTCATCAACCTCGAACTGGGGTGCAATGGCCTTGGCCAATCCCATAATGTAATCGGGGTCCCAGATTCGATACTCAACTCAAATATTCTCACCCAAACAGAAGCCGTCGAAGTATTAACCTTGTAGGGGTTGAAATCGGAACCCAGGGAGATAAACGGATGGAACCAGGATTGAGAGACCAAGTAGCCGCGCTTGAGCACGGAACGATCGGAAGTGTTGTTAAATTTAACACGTAGTAACCTTTACCCAACGGTATCAACTTCCAATCATTTTTAACACCCCATAATTGTAAAGCCGTTTATGAAGAGGCATAATTGGCCAGTTTATTACCTTTCTTTGAGCATAAAACGACCAATTAAAGCATATCGAAATTCAGCAAGTCGTTGTTGATAAACATTTTCATCCATAACCACGAATAATATTCACCTTTTTAATGGGCTCGGGGATAGGATTAGAGGGACCAGAAACAATTTTAGCAAAAGATGGAGGGTTACCAGGCCATGCCGAGGAGATGCAAAGTGTCGGAGGATTTACGAGAAACCATTTGCGCAAAAGTTGTTTCCACACGTGGGTATGAGTTTAGCATTGAGCCGAATGTTGCAAGTATGCATGGACTTGTGGATGATCGAGGATAGAACGTCATGAACGCCATGTGGGGAAGAGTTGCAGAGACCATATTGGCATGCAGATGATAACTGTGACCTTGGACCCGTGATCGACTCGTTGTGTAGGACATTTAGGAGTGGAGGCGGAGTTTCCGCACCGAGATAAACCGATTCTGGAGCGAGTCCCAACGCATTAGTGATGTCGGGCGAATAGAAATTTGTGGGCCGATTCGGATGTAAGCAAAACCCGGGGTTGAATCTTAAGTGGAAAATGAAAATGGAGGAAAAGAAGAAGTTGTGGCAGCATACGGATGCGTGCGGGCCCGGCCCGGCGATGAATAGTGATCTGCCGGAGCGGTGGCGTCACTATAATTGGATGGGCTAGGTCCACTCGTTTCGACCTCCTGAGCAATGTTTCCTTCTTTGACAAAGTCCAAATCGGCCGTTTTGGTGGTCAATCGGGCATCCAAAGTCCGGAAATTGATTTTCGGATCCCCAATTTGGGTTTTTGATTCGGGGCACAATTTGGTCGATTTGGGGTGGGATTTGTGCGCCTTGGAGTGAATTAGAAGATGGTAGAGTCAATTTTGGGATTGGATACTTATTGGAGTCGGAATTAGAGATTGATTGAAAGTTTGGGTTTTTTGGAAGAGCGTCGATTGTTGCCGGAGACGAATCAGAAAGTCCAAATTGATGACTGGGCATGAAAGCCCATGAGGAGGCGAGCAAAACCTGGGGTGGCACGTCCATTTTGGTGGTCGGAATTGGCGCCGGTGAAGGTTCGAAATTTTCGTTGAAAATGTGCGCGAATCACGGTTTTGCCGGCCAAAATGGACGACGTTTCCGGCACTGTTTCCGGTCTTGGTGAGCGTGGTTGAAGTCGGCTGAGGGGGAATTACATTTTCAGGTATGAATCCGGCGTTGGAGCAAAAGCATAGCAGTGGCCGGAAAATGGCATTTGGTCAACGGGCATAGTGCAAAGTCAACTATCCTAAAAGAATGGGTCATCGCTTGTGATTGAAATGTTGGCTGCAAAACTATTGATGAAGTGGCCAATTCGCAATCGTCTCCGCAAGACGTTATTGGTACATGTTATCATCAATGGTCACGGAGTAGTAATCTCCCTTTCTAACCAGTTTAGGGATAGAATGGGATTTACCAGAAACCATGTGTGAAAAAGAGATGGTGTTACCTGATGCCCGAGAGGTGGAATCCATATGATGAGTACCTCCAACAATATTAGCAAATGTGTTTCCAAAATTGGATTGTTCATTGGGATAATGAGTCGAATGTCGCAGATTCGTGGCATAATTGGATGTCGTCGTCGGATATATTCCAGCAATTTGAGGAGCATTCATGTGGTCAGAAGGAGGTTGTGGGCCCGGGGGTGGGCATGCAGGAGGGATGCCCTAAGGATGGGAGACTGTGGCCCAGGGGTCATCACCCCCCGGGAGGGGACCACTCTAGGACAGAGAGTGGCCGTCGGCCCCATAGAAGGGATGGAGGGGCCGACCCCTATGGTTGGGAGCCATGGGGTAAAAGACGGCCCACCAGCAACCTGAGAGGGAGCTCGCCCCCCATGGCACGATTACCCAAGATTGCCGGACACCATGATGAGGGGGAAGAGACCCCCGTTCTATGTTGCGCGTGGACCAAACCTGCAAACTACGCAGGCACTGTTCTGGCAGGGGCTGGCGTATTAGTCGACGGGAGGAAGTTCCAAGAGATGCCGTAGAAAGTGGATGGGCCCCCATTGCTGACTAGTCGAGCGCCCGGAATTGTAGTTATACCATCGCCAAGGAGAGTATCGGCCCTATGCAGCAGGGCGCCGCCAGACTGCGCAACCCCAGGAGTTGTTGCGTTGCATGTTGTCGTCGAGGAAGAAGGTTGCCGCTGAACTGAAGGAAAGAATTCCTTGGGATTTTCATCGCCTCTACGTTAGATTCCACCGCTGCAATTGGTGCGCCGCCGGAGTTGTGGGCGACGGCATTTATAGAGCAACGTTAGTCATCGTCGTGCGAGTTTGTTGTTTGGGGTGTGAAAGAGGTGCGAAGTTCGAAGTATTTTCAAACCAGGGAGGCTCTGCCATTGGAGCAGTCGGAGAAGATGACCGAAAGATACAAGAAAGCTGCCGGCGATCGAGTTTTGGGGGGAAATTTTCTAGAGAGAGAAAATTAGGGTTATTTTATTGAAAAAAATCCTGATGTCACCATATACTCAATGTCTTTTTACTTTTGACATAAATCCTTAAGAACATTGCGAGAAGCAACATTCCCAATCCCCCGGATGTTCTAGAAGATGCAATTCATTGAGGTGGTGGGGGAGGTGGCGCCTGTGACGAACGCACGATAAAGACCGGAGTGTGTTTTGAAGCCGATTCCGACGATTGGGACTGACCACTTCATCTTCATAGTCTGCCCATCTTTTAGATGTAGCAAAGTCCATTTCATATGGCCCTGGGCGATCCAATTCAATAGTGATGTCATGAATTGCTGGTGGTGGACCATTGGTGACACTCTGGAGTAATCTGGATTTAGCTAAGTCTAGAGAGCTGTCCCGGAAGGCGCGAGTAAGAGCCTGAATAGGCTTTCCCAACGGATGCTGAACCGTAATAGGCATAATGGAGGACACTAGGTCCCATGTTGGAAATCGAAGCTTTGGGGATTGGTTCCCTAGTTGGATAATTAGAGTGAGAATCAGCTGACGGCTGATCTGGGGTGTCCTCTGAAACAAGAGCTTCAAAAGTGTTACTCGTATTTATATCAGTAGGGCAAGTGACTATTGCACAGGTAGGGGATCCTGCACGCATAGTCGAACCCGTATTTCCCATTGAGTCATCAACGGCCTTACCCTTGTCCTGCTGCACAGGACGATAAATTTTACGGACCCTTGAACGACCCCAATGCACTGACTGTTGACATCCCGTTGAAGTCCTGGGATGTCCCTGATCAGGCGAGGGACGCCTTTCCGTAGCTGGTTTTCCTGCTGGAGTAAAATGGCAAGAAGCCATCGAATGTCCCATTATACTGCACTTCAAACAAAATTCCGGCAGTTTTTCATAGCTTAACGACACGAAGGAGCACTGACCCACTCGTTCAACCATGATGTGATCCTCCAACGGCTTTGACAGATCAATATCCACCAACACCGGATGAAATGACCCAGCGAACCATCCATCGAACGATGGTCTATTTGTATCGGGTTTCCAATTGCACTGGCGATCCCTAAGATGGTATTAGGATCCCAGTGTTCTAGACTAAGGTCGAAGATACGAACCCAAACACTAGCCAAAGACGTGTGCACTTTGTATGGATTGAAATCCGGAACCCATGGAGAGAGTCAAATAGTTCCCGGATTGAGCGCCCAGTTAGTATGAACATGAGTTTGAGCACGATCCTGCGCATTAGAAAACTTAACACAAAAAAATCCCTTACCCAAGGGGATTAGTTTCTAGTCAGTTTTAATTCCCCACAATTCCGATAGGCGTTTATGCAACAGCATAGTCGCCCATGGCTTATTTCCTTTCCCTAAAAGCACTCTTCCAATAAATGAATAAGAAAATTCAGCGACGCACTGTTGGTAAACATTTTCATCATAGTGACTGAATAATAATCGCCTTTTCTTACCGGCTTAGGGATAGAACTGGCTGTACCCGAAACCACATTGGAGAATGTTTTGAAATTACCTTGGGCCTGCGTAGTGGAGTCCATGTCTTGTTGAGTACCTGCGACCTGTGGGAAAATAGAACCAGAAGGATGGGGATTTCCCGAAACCATTTTCGCATAAGAATTGATCAAGTAAGGATTAGTGTTGGATTCATGAGCCGATTATTGAAGGTTCGATGCATGGAGGGTGGCCCTGTTGTTGAAGGTTCCAGCTAGTTGAACACCATTGATGTTTGGACGTGCAGCTTGAATACGCTGAGGATGGCTGGGATTGGCCCAGGGGTCATCACCCCCCTGGGATGGGGCGTCCCTGGGACTTGTGGCTGTCGCTGGCCCCCCATAAGCTCCCAAGGGAGGGCCAGCCCCCCCATGGGTGTAGGAATCCATGGGGGTAAAGGGACGCCCCACAGGGGGCGCTGAAACATGAGGGGGCGCATCCCCCTTATTACCGCCCACAAGAGTAGCGGTAGGATGATGTGCTGAAGGCGCTGCAACGAACAACGTGGGGGCGGCGCGAGGAGGCAGGTAAGAGGTTGTTGCTGGCGCGCTGCTGGGGGACCACACCCCATGCGAGGGGCCGCTGTAGGGTGGCGGAAGCAAGGATGTTGATGGCGCAGGCATGTAGGCGTGTTGGGGGACCACTCTCGGCGAGACCAAGAGACTCCGGCGAGGTCATGGCCGGTGACGGCGCCGGAGATAGGAGACGGAACGCCCGATCAATAATCAAGAGAGAGTAGAGAGAGAAACCCTAGAGAGAGAATCGCCGGATTGTTCGGATATGGATGTTTGTTGCGATTCCACGAGTTTGTGTTTGATCTAAGGAGATCATATAAGATATATGCATGTAAATTGGTGATGTGTCTGCATAGCCCGTTCCATACTGTTCCACAAAGCAGCCGCGAAAAAAAGCCCCGATAAGTATGATAAACCCCCACCGCCATAAGACGCCCTAGAGCTCCTGTAGCACATCCATCTCTATTTACTTTAATCCAACCAGGTAGGGAAAGAGACCAAGACACTGGAATGATGCGAGGGGCCTTAGGTGGACGGCCGTGAACCTTCAACCTGTGGAGACAAAGTAAATCCTACTGGGTATTCTCCATACACCCCTTGTCCAAAGAAGCAAACTCTATAATCATCGCTCTCAACTGAACAGATCAGGTCAGGAATAAGAAAACCCTAAAATGCTCTACCCTCTCTCCTCCTTGGTGATCGACACCGGCAGCCATCTCCTTCATTGATTGTCGCCGACTTCCCTTCCGGCCATGGCAACTTCGAACCTCTCCCATGGCCTTACATCCAACTACTCTCATAATAAACATAATCTCCTTCCACAAGCATCAAACCCTATGTCTACACAACATCCATCCATGCACGCTCATCCATCCATGCACGCTCATACGTCGGATTCTCGTTCGCACGACAACAACACAGCTCTCCAGTACAAATAGCACGAACTCTTCTTCAATTCTGGATGTATATGGAATTCTCCCATCCAACTTCATCCCTCACCGTCAGCAACAACCCAAGAACTCGACATCGTGCCTTCAAATGGGTCTGATTCCATCCTCCGCATATATGGGTATCCCTCCCACGCACGCCCTCCATGCTTATCAGGCGCACGCACCTAAGGTTGATGTGCAAGGGGTTGCTTCCCCTCCCCCCATGGTTCTTGCTGACCATGGGGGGCTGTGCCCCCCTACCTATCCTTCAAGGGGGACGACCACTACTACCACCAACATGGCCGCCCCCTCCTAGGGGGGTGATGGCTCCTGGGCTCCTCCTTCTGGCATCCCCAAGCCTGTGGTCCCCAACCATGATCGCAACAGTTCTCCAGGACAAGCATGTGCTCCACCTCATCCACCTCGTGATTCCACTAATGTTTTCCCATTGTTGAGTCACGTATCCCAAGTTGGTTCAGGGAATTCTCAATTTTTTTGCCACAATGCCCAACTTCAATCCAAATTTGGCTAACTCATATGCCCCGCTAAATAATGGTAATGGACCTGCCCCCGATTCTTTCCATACTCCGGCCTCAGGTAATCCTAAAACCTACTCTAATGTGGTTAATGGTTTAGTTAGTTCGATCCCTGAACCGGTTAAAAAGGGTGACTATTACTCTGTTACGATTGATGAAAATCTTTATAAACAAAGCATCTCTGAATTTTCTTTTTCTTTGATTGGTCGTGTTACTATGGGAAAAGGTAATAAACCCTGGGCTATTTTACCGCTTCAAAAATGTCTTTCTGATTTATGGATCGTTCTCGGGCTCAATCTCGGGTATCTTGGTCCCTTAACCCAGGAAATATCAGATTATCTACATGGGTGCCAGATTTTAATCCATACAAATTCACGACTTCGATTGCTAGTGTTTGGATCCGGATATTTTAGCTCAGCCTTGAATATTGAAAACAACATTTCATTTTGGGAATTGCTAAGGCCATTGGTACTCCTTTACAGATTGACAGGAGGTCTTTGGATGGTTCTCTGGGCCACTTTGTCCGTGTCTTGGTGGAAGTTGATCTTGCTAAACTGTTGCAAGATTATATTATGTTGGAGCGTATTGGTCACTGTTATTTTCTGTTGGTTAGCTATGAACGACTTTCGGACTTCTACCCCACTTGTGGTATTACGGGACACACTGCTGTTTCATGTCATCGTATGGATAAGCGTGACAATAAAGACCCCATGGACGTCCTACATCTCAACGGGGACGTTCTAAGGAGCATAGAGTTTATTATTCGGTGCCAAAAGCACAAGATAAAGGAAAATCCGTGGTTAACTCAGTGGATGATGCAATTTCTTCTAGTCCTCAGTCGTCGGTCTCCCTCCCGCTGGTTTTGGTTCCTGATGCTCATAATGTTCCGGCTTCCTCTAATGTTCATTTGGGTAATTCGTTTGCCACCTTGGCTGAAGCAGACAATGTGGTTTATGATTCGCAATCTTTGGATGTCCCATTTTCTGCTCCTGAGAATTCACAGCCCTTGCCTCTGGTCTCTCTGCCACCCCAATCTGGGTTACGCAAGCCATCCAATGTTGTCCAATATCCTTTGGAGAAACCTATCAGACTTTTGAGTAGGGTCATCCGGGATAGATCCTTGGATGCGAACCGGCAACGCTTGCAGAAAGACATTGAGCATGGCCCAACACCTCCTATCCATCAGGTTGTTATCACTCCGGACCCTGATGGTGCTTAGATTCTTAATATTGCGGCGACTAAAAGATAGGTTGATTATGATAACGATGAGACTTCACATGTTGTAGAGATCTGCACGTCTATTAGGGACACGGGACCTATGACATTGCATGCTTCTAATGCGCCTATTACCGTGTCAGCAACACGGTCCGCCACCTTCGACGTTACCTCATGAATTGCTTATTCTGGAACATAAGAGGAATAGGGAATGCTGCTTCTCGCAATGTTCTCAAGGTCTCCTGTCAATGTCACAACCCATCCTTGGTTGCCATCTCAGAACCTAAGGTGGATCTGGATGCTATTCATGATTCTTTTTGGGTTGGTTTGGGGTTACAGTTTGTGGTTCAGAATTTTCGGTCTAATGGGAAATCAAATATTTGGATTTTTCGCCGCTCTGATGTCACGATACTGCATCATGTTCTCATTTCTGATCAGTGCATTGTTCTCAAGGCTCAGTATGCTAGTATCACTTTTCATGTGGGGTTTGTGCATGCCCTTTGTTTTTGAATAAATGCGAAAATATATATAAAAATGAAAATAGTGTTGTCCTGATCACAGACTGATCAGGTAACCAAAAGCAAGCCTAGAAACAATGTTAGAAATGATAACGGAATGGTCACAAGCCGACCAGATGGCTGAATGGTTGGGGCCTCGTTAAAACCTCCCAAGGTAAAACCGACCCTTGTGGGAAAAACCCTTGGAAGGAAAAAGAGTACCCCCATAAGAGAAAAAAACGTCCAAAATGGGAAAAGAAACCTGAAGCCAGGACGCACTAGCTAACAAACCTATAGTTTGACTGACCAACATAATCATGTGTAAGAGACGAAACAATATCCGCTGGAGGCGCTCCCCACCAAGTCGCAGCATGTGATGTCTTGCTAAGTATGTCTGCCACCCGATTGCCTTCCCGAAAAATGTGAGAGACCACCAAATCCATCTGAGAAATAAGGTGCATAGTGTAACACCACATGCTAAGATGGAGCCAAGGTACCCCCTCAGTTCTCTTCTGCAACAACTCCACCGCATAAACCGAATCCAACTCCAGCCAAAGCTGAGTCCAGCCCTTCGCAAAAGCGTAATGAATTGCCCACATGGCCGCCATCAATTCTGCCTCAAAAGCAAATCCCAAACCACATCGTTCCAGAAAGCAGCCGCAAAAGAAGCCTCTGCAGTTTTGGAAAACCCCAGAAGCTATGAGACGACCAGGTTCCCTCGAAGTACTACTGTCCGTGTTGACTTTGATCTAGCCCGGTAAGGGTTTTTGCCAAGTAACCTGCACAATCTTTGGGGCCTGTCTGGGACGCCCAGGAACATGAAGTCCGCGGAGAATGAATAGGTCATGTTGATCATTATGCATACAACCCCGGTCTAAGGAAGAAGACTCCAGAATTAGTACACGAAGGCGGAGGATTGCCGCCTCCACTGCCCAATTCTTGTCATTGAAGGTCAAGTCATTTCTGATCTGCCAGATGAGCCAAATACAGGATAACACTGCAACTCGCCATAAGAAAGCCACCTGCTCACTGAAATGGAAACTCATTAAATGCACCAGGAATTCATTAAAGCTATAAGCCATAAAATAGCGGATATCAAAAGAGTCAAAAATCCACCGCCAGAGGGCCCCTGCAAAAACACAAGAGACGAACAAATGATCAACAAATTCAACAGCTGCACAACAAAGACCGCAAACCGAGGGGCCAGTGAAGGAACCCCGCGGACGCAGTACATCCAATACCACCAGTCGATTGTGGATTGCTCTCCATGCCACAATCGAACGTCATTCCGGGATGTGAGGTTACCAAATCCAAGAACCCCATTGAACATTCGGAGAGTGGGGGCGCAGGTGAGAGTAAGCCAATTTCGAAGTGATATTCCCATCCTCAAAATGTAACCAGGCGCGTGTATCCTTCGAAGCCAGAGCGATGGGGACTCTAACAATATCCCGGACCAAATCCAAATAAGCCTTGATGAACGAGAAAGTGAAGTGCTAAGACCCTTCATAAAAGTAATCCGAGATGTGATGCCAAAATAAATGCTTGTATTCCCGCGGAATACCAATCCTGTCGGCAATGGTGGAACCCAGCCAGTTGTCAAGCCAAAATAAGACGACGAAATTACATCCAGTTATCCAACGAGAGTCCTCCAAGAATCCTATAATTCCAGGCCGAATCCCATTCAAGATGGAAGAGGGGATGAACGAACGGCATAGAGATCCATCCGAGGTCAAAAAATGTTTTCTGAGGGTATTGTAAATCAAAGAGTTTGAAGTCATAATCTTCAACCCAGCTTCATCAGGAGTGCATTGTTGGCAACAACAATAGACCGGACGCCCAGTCCACCTTCAGCCCAGGGCATACAACAATGGTTCCAGTTAACCACCACCGACCCCTTAAAGTTGACATTACCAGTCCAGATAAAATTACGCATGGCCTTTTCCATTTGCAGTAAAAATGTTCGAGGCCACTTGTAAACCATCATCGTGTGTACAAAGGAGCTGGTAATCACCGAATTCACCAAGCATATGCAACCAGCAATAGACAAAGATGTCCCTTTTCACCTTCTAAACTTTAGAATTATCTTATCAAAAACTGGTTGCAGATCCGCCACCTTAGGCGCACCCTTGAAAATGGGGGCGCCTAAATAGACCGTTGGGAAGGCCCCAATATGAATACCCATAATCGTCTGAATACGGCCACGCACATGATTAGATACCCGGTTGCCAAAATAAACTTTTGGATTTGTGAGGATTGAAGACATGACCCGATATATTAGTATAAAGCGTGAGAATCTGAATAATAGAGCGTGCATTCGTCGTCGAGGCCCCGCACATAATCATAATATCATCCGTATACATAATAGATAAGGGAAATACGATCTCTTAGGCGCCCTGAATGGCTGAAGCTGATTCTGGGTGACCGCCTCATCAATAAATCTACTCAGGACATCTTCTGCGATGCAAAAAAAGTAGTTGTGATAACGGATCCCCCTGTCTAACCCCTCAAAAATAGGAGAAGTAACCCACAGGCGATCCATTCAGAGGGACTGAAAATTCTGGAAGATTGAAGGATAATTTCAATCCAGTGAACGAACACTTCTGAGAAACCAAAACAACGTAAAATGTGTATCAGAAAACCCCAATTAACAGTATCAAATGCCTTGCGGATATCAATCTTTAAAATCATATTGGCATCCTGCTGACCCTGCAAAATATTGAAGCCTTCCGAAACCAAAACAATACAGTCGTGAATCTGTCTGCTCGGGATAAAACCAAACTGTGTAGGAGACAAGTAGGAAGAAATGATAGAGCCCAGTCGGGTTGCTAAAATCTTGGTGATGATCTTAAAAAGAAAATTGCTCATCACAATCGGCCTAAAATCCTCAATCGCGTTCGCCTCCTTAGTCTTTGGGATAAGCGCCAAGAAACTAGCATTCAATCCCACCGGAAAGGACGCAGTAACGAAAAAAGAACGGACGGCTGCCACCACATCTCAGAAATAATGTCCCAAAAGTGTTGATAAAACCTCCCGTTGAAACCGTCCGGTCCCGAAGAACTGTCTAAACCAATAGCAAAATCCGCATCTTTTATCTCCATCAGATTTTCCACCTGACGATTAACATCCCCAAAGACGTCCTTATTCCAAACCTTAATAGTCTGTCGCAGCCTCTTGAGTTTCCACATGACATGCAACAAAGGATTGGGCGACGCGCATGGAAGCACCCAAGAGGCAGTAATAATGTCCCAGAAAGAATCATGATGAATCCACATGCGCTGAAAACAAAACGGAACCGGACCCCTGTTAATGGAAGATGAACAAGAAACAAAAATGGAATGGTGATCGGATCCAATGCGAGGAAGAACTAAGCCCTTGACAACTGGCCAAAAAGAGAAAAATTGACAAGTTGCTAGGGCTCAATCCAACTTAGCCTGAAGGAGGGATAGAGGCCTCCGGGGGGACCACCAAATAAATGAATTCCCCGTAGTCGGCACGGCAAATAAACCAGCATCCTCCAAGAAGTCCCTGAAGTCCTGACAAGAGGCTTGGGATAAAATACCACTGCCAGAGCGCTGATGATGTCCCAATACAACGTTAAAATCCCCAATAAGCAGCAGATCAGTAAGACCCAAATTCCTCAAATCCAACCAAAGCGCATGTCGAGCAATACGATCACACAAACCATGAGCAAAACCAATATGAAAAACCATAGAACCAACTTGAACTTGCAGAATAATACATTGAGAGGAAGACCAAATCTGACTTTGGACAGAAATACCAGCATCACAGAAGACCCACATATCCGGACGTCCATTAGCCCGGAAGTTCTGAGCCACGAACCTCAAACCCAAACTATTCAATAAGAATCGAAATCGATGAAATGTCCACTTTAGGCTCACAAATAGCTAAAATGGAAGGTTTATGTTTTTGACATAACGCCTTGAGAACATTATGAGAGGCAATGTTCCCAATCCCCCGGATGTTCCAGAAGATGCAATTCATTGAGACGGTGGGGGGAGAGATGGTGCCCGTGATGACCGCACGGTAAAAACAGGAGTGTGGTGTGCTGCAGAATCTGATGACTGCGAATTGGCCACTTCATCTGCATAATTTGCCCATCTCTTTGAAGCTGCATAATCTAACTCATTCGGCCCTGGGCGATCTAGTTCAATAGTAATGTCATGAATTATTGGTGATGGACCCTTAGTAACACTCTGGATTAATCTGGATTTAGTCAAGTCCAGGGAGCTGTCCTGGAAGGCACGACTCAGAGTCCGAATAGGCTTCTCCAACGGATGCTGAACCGTAAGAGATAGAATAGTGGAGACGGGGCCGGTGTTGGAAGTAGAGGCTTGGGGACCGGTTCCTTTGCTGGATAATCAGACTGAGAGTCTACCGATGGTTGGTCGGGAGTGTCATCTGAAGCAAGATCCTCAAAAGTGTTACTCATATGTATATCAAAAGGGTAAGTGACTATTGCACAGGTAGGGGATCCTGCTCGCATAGCCGAACCCGTATTTCCCATTGAGTCATCAACGGCCTTGCCCTTGTCCTGCTGCATAGGACGATAAACTTTACGGACCCTGGAACAACCCCGTTGCACTGAGTTCTGATGTGCTGCTGAAGTCCTGGAACGTCCATGGTCAGGGGAGGCGCGCCTGTCCGTGGCTGAGTTACCCACGGGAGTAATATGGCAAGAAACCATCGAATGTCCCGTAACATTGCACTTCGAACAAAATTCAGGTAATTTCTCATAAGTCACTGACACAAAGGAACACTGGCCAACTCGTCCACCATGATGTGATCCTCCAACGGTTTCAACAGATCAATATCCACTAACACCCGAATGAAATGCCCCAGAGAACCATCAAGCGATCGATGATCAATTTGTATTGGGGTTCCAATCGCACTGGCGATCCCCAAGATGGTGTTAGGATCCCAGTACTCCAAACTGAGCTTGAAGATGCGGACCCAAACACTAGCCACTGACGTGTGTACCTTGTACGGATTGAAATCCGGGACCCATGGAGAGAGCCGAATAGTTTCGGGATTAAGCGCCCAATTAATACGTATTTGAGCTCGAGCCTGATCCTGCACATCAAAAAACTTGACACAAAAAAATCCCTTATCCAAAGGGATTAGTTTCCAATCATTTTTAGTTCCCCATATTTCTGATAGGCGTTTGTGCAAGAGCATAGTCGCCCATGGCTTGTTTTCTTTTCCTAAAATCACCCTTCCAATCAATGAATAAGAAAATTCGGTGAGGCATTGTTGATAAACATTTTCATCGATAGTAACGGAATAATAATTTCCTTTCTAACATGTTTAGGGATAGAATGGATTTACCAGAAACTACATGCGAAAATGGGATGAAGTTACCTTGGGCCTACGTAGTTGAATCCATATCGTGGTTAGTACCTGAAATAACTTTAGCAAAAGAATGGCCAAAATTGGATTGAGCATTAGTATTATGAGTCGAATGTCGAAGGTTCGATTCATAATCGGATGTCATTGGGGGAGAGCTTCCAACAATCTGAGGTGCATCCTTGAAAATAGCTGTTGGGTGGGGGCCTATGGACAGAATTCCATACAGACGGCAGACGGCGGCCCAGGGGTCATCACCCCTGGGGTGGAGGGGGCCTTGGAAGGAGAGACATCAATTCCACGGGGAGACTGCGCTCCCATGCGACAAGGCAGCGGCCCAACGGTTGGCGGGGTCATCAGTTGCCCCCCTGGGGAGAAGTTGCGATAAGGGGGCCTTGGAAGGAGAGACATCAATCGGAGGAATAAGGCACCACAAGGGGTTGGCGCGGAGTTGGGCGATGGCGTGCAGGTTACTTGGGGCGTCGAAGATGAGGTTGGATCACGTATGGGGATGAAAAAGTCTTTGGGGTTCCACCATGGAGAGAATCGCCCACACTAAGAGAGAATTCATTAAAACGAAAGTTCATAAAACACACCAAGAATTCATTAAAGTTATAAGCCGTAAAGGGGTAAACGTCAAATGAACCGAAAATCCAACTCCAAAGAGCCCCTGCGAAGACACAAGAAACAAATAAATGATCAACCGATTCTCTGTGCATGCCCTTTGTAACCATGTGGATCGTCGATATCTCTGGGATAATATTATTGGTTTGGGCATTGATGACTTGGTTTTAATGGGGGATTTTAATGCTATTCTGGGTAATCATGAGAAGAAAGGTCGGGGAATCCCATCTCTTGCTTCATGCCAGGACTTTCGCAACTTCATGGAAAGCTCAAGGTTGTCGTCTATTCCAACCATGGGCCACTTCTTTACGTGGTGTGCTACGAGGAATCGGAATAATCTCATTCAGGCTAGGTTGGATCGCTCCATGGCTGGCTACTTACAATTTTCTCTCCCTTTGGCATAAGGTGGATAATTATGTTCTCCTCGTATTTGTTCAGACCATCATCCCCTTTTGCTCTCTTGTTCGACGCAAGTTATGAGAGGTCCGGGTCCCTTCCGTTTTCAGCGAATGTGGCTTAAGCATCCGGATTTTCAGCAGATGGTTGCTTCAAATTGGAATATTCCTGTTGTGGGCTCTAATCCTTTAATTAAATTGATGTGTAAGCTTAAACGGTTGCGTGCGGTGCTTCGTACTTGGAATAGGGAGGTTTTTGGTGATGTAAATCGGGCAGTGGACGATAAGTTGAAGAAAGTTAAGCAAATTCAATCAGATATTGAGTCCATTGGGTACACGGATAACCTCAGGGAACAGGAATTGGATGCTCAAGGTTCTCTCAATCATGCTTTGTCGTTGCAATCTGAATTTCTTCGCCAGAAATCGAGGGCGACCTGGCTTGTTGATGGCGACCGCAATACATCTTTTTTCCACCATCGTTGTCAAACCAAGGCCATTTGGTCTGGTATTCATGGTTTGATGATAGACGACCACCTTATTACTGATCCTGCCACCATTCGTAGTCATGTCATTCACTTCTTTGAAGATATGTTTGCTGCTCCGGCTGGCTCTCCGGTCGATTTCTCTACTATTGATCATATTATTACTCTGACTTGCTCAGATGTTGATAATGCTGTTTTGCACTCCTTGCCCTCTGAGACTGAGATCCAGGAGGTAGTTTTTGATCTTGGTGTCGATAGCTCCCCTGGCCCGGATGGTTTCAATGGGGTCTTATATCTTCAGTGTTGGGATATTTTTTCAATGGATGTGATTGATGCAGTTCGACACTTCTTTATGTCTGGGGCTTTGCCAGATGGTCTTAATTCCAGTTTTATGGTCCTTATTCCTAAATGCAAGGATGCCATTGTTATTGAAAACTTCAGGTCGATTGTCATGAGTAATTTCATATTCAAAACCATTACAAAAATTTTGGCAACTCGGTTTGGGAAGATTGTCAGTCGGATCCTTTCTCCCACTTAGTTTGGCTTCATTCTGGGTTGTCATATTCACGACTGTATCGCTCTAGTTTCGGAAGGATATAATATTTTGCAGACTCGAGCGGACAAGAACATGATTTTTAAGATTGACATTCGGAAGGCCTTTGATACTTTGAGCTGGGACTTCTTGCTTTATGTCTTGCATAGATTTGGGTTTTCTGCTAAGTTCATTGGCGGATTTCGGTGATTCTTAATTCTGCTCATATATCTGATTCGAAAATTCTCTCTCTAAGAATTCTCTCTCTCAACAAGACCGCCGGCGGCTACTCTTAGAAATCTCCGATCGTCTTCTCCGTTGCTCCCATGGCGGAGCCTCCGTGGTATGGGCTTACTTCCAACTTTTGCGCCACCCTCTCATCCCCGACAACAGAAATACCACCTTCATCAAACGCGCCGCACCACCAAACCCTAAACAACACACCAAACCCTAGACAAAGATGCCGCATCCCCAACGTCACGTTGATCACATGCAATTTTCCTTTTCCTTCGGGCGAGAACTCAACTAACAAATCCAAGACAATCTCTTATTCCCGAGAAATTAATGACTTCGTTCGCGCGTTTGTAATGGTTCTCACCATGTGGCTAAAGAAAGGGGGAGGCGCCCTACATCACCGCCCAACGCTTGCGCCCTTTACCCACATTTTAACGGCTAATGGCCATGGGGGGGGCCCTCCCATGCTTCTTTGGGGCCGGCCGCCACTCGCCCTCCAGTGGTCCCCTCCCGGGGAGTGATGACCCCCGGGCTACGATCTCCCATCCTCGTGAGCACTCCTCCCGTATGTCCACCAATGAATGCTTCTCACCTTGCTTTGGATGCTCTGCCACCATGGGCCATCCCAACTCGTCAACCCAACAACCTCCGGCTAGTAACATGGGTCATCAAGTTTATTCTTTTGCGCAGGTTGTTTCAGGAAACCCCCATCCGACAGACTCAACTTTCACACAGGCTTCAGGTATCAAATAAATGGATTCCACGACTCAGGCCCCAGGTAATTCTAATTTGTTTTCTACAGTGGTCTCTGGTAAAAATCCGATCCCCAAACCAGTTCGCAAAGGTGATTACTATTCCGTTACTATTGATGATAACATTTACCAGCAACGTCTCGCTGAATTTTCCTACTCATTAATTGGACGGGTTATTTTAGGAAAAGGTACCAAGCCATGGGCTACCATGCTTTTACAAAAACGCTTATCTGAATTATGGGGCATCAAGAATGAATGGAAACTAATTCCCCTGGGCAAGGGATTCTTTTGTGTCAAATTGTTTAATGCGCAGGATCGTTCTCGGGAAAGAACACACCAATTGGACGCTTAACCCTGGTATTATTCGTGGGTGCCTGACTTCAACCCTTACAAGGCTCAGTCTTCAGTAGCCAGTGTTTGGGTGCGGATTTTTGAACTCAGTCTGGAATACTGGGACCCCAATACCATCATGGGGATTGCCAGTGCTCTTGGGAACCCATCACAGATTGATCAGCGTTCTTTGGATGGTTCCTTGGGCCATTTTGTTCGGGTTCGTGGATGTTGACCTCTCCAAACCTTTGGAGGAACATATTATGATTGAACGCTTGGTAAATGCTCTTTTGTTTCCGTCACTTATGAAAAACTACCGGCATTTTGCTCGATGTGCAGTGTTATTGGGCACTCTGACTTCTTGTTGTTTTAACACGATGGGTAATACGAATAAGGATGGGCGTACTTCACCGCCCGGGGGCGGCTGATGGGGGAGCCTCGACAACCGCAACACTTCTATTCATCCCGGCGAGGGCGTTCGGGGGTTCGTAGAGTTTATCGTCCTATTCCCGGAGAGACAAGGGCAAGGCCGTTGATGACTCAATGGGAAATACAGTTCGACTACGTGCGCAGGATCTTCCCCTCGCGCCATAGTCGCTTGCCCTCCGGAAATCCATCTTGGTAACACCTTCGAGGCGCTTGGTTCAGTTGAATCCCGGGATCGCAACTGAGATGACTACACCGAGTATCAAATCAGGGGTCATCGCCCAAGGTCGATTTCGATGCGACGACAACCGTTTCACCTCCGCAATTATGCCTATCACAAAGATAAAGATCCTTTGGGGAAGCCTATTCGTGCTCGAGTCGTGCCTTGGATGAGCTCTTTGGATTCAGCCAAAGATCGAATTCTCCAAAAATTACGTCGGGACCGACACTCCCGCTCATGACATTACTATTGAAATGGAAAGCTCAGAACCACACGAGATGAACTTCGCAGCATCCAAAAAATGGGCCGATTATGCAGATGACGTGGATCCTCCACAATCATCAGACTCTGTTATGCGCCACACGCCTGTTTTCACCGCGGCGATCGTCACGAGGGCGACTCCCCTCAAGTTGTCTCAATGAATTGCATCTTCTGGAACATCCGGGGGATCGGGAATGTTGCATCTCGCAATGTTCTTAAGGCTTTATGTCACAAGCATAAACCTTCCATTATGGCTATTTGTGAACCTAAGGTGGACTTTTTGAATATTTCCGACTCTTACTGGCACGCCGTGAGCTATGGTTGGATTTGCGGAATTTGGGTCTGGCTGATCTATTGCTTGTTGGGGATTTCAATGCGGTTTTGGGGCACCATGAACGCTCGCGCAATGACACTCTTTCCCAAGCCTCGTGCAGGACTTGAGGGGATTTCATAGAGGACGCCAATTTGTTTGCGGTTCCGACGACGGGGAATTCATTTACTTGGTGCTCTCCACGGAGACCTCTGTCTTTACTTCAGGCTAAGTTGGACAGAGCCATGGCTACTTGCCCTTTTTTCGCTCTTTGGAAGGAGGTCAAGGGTTTAGTTCTTCCTCGCATTGGTTCCGATCATCACCCCATTTTGGTTACTTGCTCCTCGACCACTACTAGGGGTCCGGTCCCATTTTGTTTTCAGCGTATGTGGATTCACCATGATTCATTCCGAGATTTGGTTACAACTTCTTGGGGCTCTCCATGTGACATGCACAACCCTTTACTACGAGTCATGTGGAAGCTCAAGCGGTTGCGATATGCTATTAAAGATTGGAACAGGGATGTGTTTGGGGATGTTAACCGCAGCGTGTGGGAAAAGCCAGATGGAGCTCCTTCGCCGATTCAGGCAATATCGAGGTGATGGGCTATACCTCCTCTCTCCGGGATAGAGAGTTGGACGCCCGATTGAAGCTTTGCAGATGTTGCAAATCAAAGTTGAATTCCTTAAGCAAAAGGCACGAAATGCTGGCTTAAGGATGGCGACCAAACACAACATTTTTTCATCGGCGAGTCGATTAAATCATCGACGCACGGGATTCAGGGACTTATGGTGGCGGTGAAACTTCACCGATGATGCCACGGTCCTTGGGAATCATATTATTTCATTTTACGAGGAGCTCTTTGCGGAAAATGGGAGCTCCACCATGAATTTCTCATTGGTCGACAGGTACTCACTCCAATGGTTGGGGCGCGGGACAATGCTTCCCTAACAGTCATTCCCTCTGATTCCGAAGTGCAGACATCGGTGTTTGATATGGATCCAGATAGCTCCCCGGGGCCTGATGGGTTCAATGGGCTTTTTTACCGCCATTTCGGGAAGTCATATCGCTTTGAGGTAATGACGTTGTTCGCTATTTCTTTAACAATTCGTCTCTACCTCTGGGATTGAATGCCAGCTTCATGGCGCTCATTCCTAAGACTAAGGATGCCAATGTCATTGAAAACTTCCGCCCTATCGTCATGAGCAACTTCCTTTTCAAGATTATCACGAAAACATTGGCTACGCGCTTGGGTTCTATTATTGCTAACTATTTATCCCCGACTCAGTTTGGTTTTATCCCGGGTAGACAAATTCATGAGTGTATTGCCATGGTATCTGAAGGGTTTAATGTCTTACAGGGACGCACGGATTCGAATATGATCCAGAAAATAGATATTCGTAAGGCATTTGACACATTGAGATGGGATTTTTTACTTTATGTCTTGCGACGTTTCGGATTCTCCGAGACGTTCGTGTGTTGGGTGGAGGTGGTTCTTCGGTCGTCCAGAATATCAGTGCTGTTGAATGGGACGCTTGTTGGTTATTTTGCCTGTTCCAGAGGGGTCAGACAAGGGGATCCTTTATCACCCCTTTTGTTTTGTATTGCGGAAGAGGTCCTAGGTCGGTTTATCACATCAGCGATGGATCAGTCCAGGTTATCTGCCTTCACGGCGCCAAGGAGTATCATCTTCCCAGCATCCATTCTTTATGCAGATGATATCGTCATCATGTGCGGTGCGTCTTCTTCCAACGCCTGGGCCTTGCTTCAGATTCTTACTCACTATGCTGATATCTCGGGTCAAGTGTTAAGTCCTTAGAAATCCAAGGCTTATTTTGGAAAAAGGTTTCACATTATGTACGTGGGAGGGTGCAACATATTTTGGGATTCATCCGGGCGTTCCCCACCATCTACTTGGGCGCTCCAATTTTCAAGGGAGCCCCAAAGGTCGCGGATTTTTAGCCCATTTTTGACAAGATAATCCTTAAGTTCCGACGATGGAAAGGCTCGTCCCTTTCCCCCGGGTAGGGTTTGCCTTGTTAACTTCGGTGATAACCAGTTCTTTCGTGCACTCCATGATGATTTATAAATGGCTCGCCACCTGCTAAAACAAATGGAAAAAGCCATGCGTAATTTCATATGGACGGGAGATGTGAATTCTAAAGGAAAGGTAGTGGTCAACTGGGATACATGTTGCACGCCCGGGCGGAGGAGGATTGGGCGTGCGATCGCTCAAGGTCGCTAACAAGGCTTTCTTAATGAAATTGGGATGGAAGGTTCGAACTCGGACTCGTTGGTTTTCAAGACCCTCGGACCACGGTACTTTACTAGAAATGGGGACATCCGGAGGTCCTTCCTTTCTTCTTCTATATGGCCGGGATTAAACCTCGTATTTACGATCACGTGGATGATTCTCGTTGGATACTGACGCCAATTTCGAGGTATTATTTTGGATTGATAATTGGTTGGGATATTCCATTGTGAAGAATTGGCATCCCAGGATTATAGGTATTTGTTCCATGAAAGATATCTCTCGATTACTTTTATGATGGATCCGGCATTTCACCCTCCCCTTTGTGGAGGCTTATTTGGAGTGGTTCGAGCTATTGTGCGTGTCCCAATTGCGCTACATCTCGGGATACTCGTGTTTGGATGAACTCGAGGATGGTTCGATTACCTCGAAGACGGCTTATAAATTTTTACGCCCTCGCCCGACGATTAGATGGGGTTCTTGGATTTGGTCCTAACATATCCCGAACGACGATCGTGGTTGCATGGAGAGCTATACACAACCGATTGCGATTCGGATTCTTTACGAGCTAGGGAAGTTTTTACTTCGCCCTTCGGTTTGTGTTCTTTTGAAGGGTATCGGGGAATCGGTCGATCACTTATTTGTTTCTTGTGCTTTTGCGCAGGCATCTTTGGTGTTGGATCTTCCAAGCTTTTCACGTACACCCCTTCCAGGCTTACAGTTTGAACGAAGCTGCTGGTACGGCTCATGGCATTCCACTTTAGCGACCAGGTTGCTTTCCTTTGGCGTGTGGCAATATTATACTGCATCTGGCTTCTTTGGCACATCCGTAATGAGCTGATTTTTCACAACAAAATCTGGACTCCGGGAGGCGGCTCTCATTCGCCTACTGTGAGTTCTCATTGTTGAATCAAAGCATCTTTGGGAGGGGATGCATGAATAATGATCAATGAGGACCTCTTCATCCTTTGTGGTTTAAGAGTCCCCGGACGAGTTAGACGTGCTCCGAGGATTGTGGAAGTCCAATGGCAAAACCCCTCCCTGGTTGGATCAAGGTTAACACGGATGGCGCGCTTTAGGGGCGCCAAGGCAATCTTACAACATCCGGTGTCTTTCGAAATTGTAGAGGATTCTTTCGCGGATGCTTTGTCCATCATTTGTGGTTCAGGGCACGCATTTGAAGCGGAATTGGTTGCGGCAATGTGGGCGATTCATTACGCATTTGTAAAAGGATGGACGAAACTTTGGCTCGAATCGGATTCGAAGTATGTGGTGAACCTATTGGAGAAGAGAACGATGGAGGTCCCATGGCGCCACTTTCGGATATTGGCGCCAAACCTGCATTTACTCGTGGCATTGATCTTGTAGTCTCTCATATCTTTCGCGAAGGTAATCGGGTGGCGACATCTTTGAGCAAGAAGACGGAGAGTGGCGTCTGGTGGGGCGTGTCCCGCCCACAGACCTGCTTCAATACATCACGGATGATTATGTTGGCCAATCCACTTATAGGTTTGTTAATTAATGTGCCACTGCTTCACTTCTTTTTAGGTGCCTTATGTTTCCTGGGGGGTACTCTTTTTCCTTCCAAGGGTTTTTCCCACAAGGGTGGGTTTTACCTTGGAAGGTTTTAACGAGGCCCCAACCATTCAGCCATTTGGTCGGCTTGTGACCACTGCGTACTTTGATTGTTGTCTTTATTTCCAGGCTTTCATTTGGTTACCTGATCTGCCTGTGATCGGGATTACTCTTTTTTCATTTTTATATATATTCGTAATTATTCAAAAAAAATTCTACTCATATATCAGTCTTGTTGAACGGATCGCCTGTGGGGTACTTTTCCTGTTCTCGCGGTGTGCATCATGGGGACCCTCTTTCTCCCCTTCTTTTTTGTGCTGCTAAGGAAGTTTTGGGCAGAATTTTCGCAGACTTGGTGGTTTCTAACAGTCTTTGGCCATTTGTTGCTCCTCGAAACATCCATTTTCCTTCTACGATGCTATATGCTGATGATATCGTCATCCTCTGTGAGGTCACCACTGGCAATGCACGTCATGTTCGTCAGGATCTTTGCCTTTATGCCTCTATCTCGGGCCAAGTTTTCAATCCTAACAAATCCAAGGTCTTTTTCGGAGCTTCTGTTGCCAGACACGTTTGTAATAGGATTCAAGAAGTGATTGGGATTCATCAGGGAGATTTTCCTACAACTTACCTTGGCATACCTATTTTTAAAGGCGCCCCCAAGCGGAGGGTTCTTCAAGCTACTTTTGACAAGGTGCTTCTTAAGTTCAAACGATGGAAGGGGTTTTCTCTTTCGTTTGCTGGCAGAGTTTGTTTGGTGAACTCTGTGATCATGAGCTCACTGGTGCATTCTATGCTTGTTTACAAATGGCCGATTGCTATGCTTAAGCAGTTGGAGAAAGCTATGTGGAACTTTATCTGGATAGGTGACATCTCGCAGAAAGGAAATCACACAGTTAATTGGGCTCGTTGTTGCACTCCTCGGAAAAAGAAGGGGGCCTTGGGGTTCGTTCAATAATCACGGCTAATCAGGTTTATCTCATGAAATTGGGTTGGAAGATCATTACTTCAGATTCCATTGTGCTCACCACTCTTCGCAATCGATATCTTCTGGCGAGCGGGGCGATCCATAACTGTTATTTACCTTCATCGATTTGGGCTGGCTCACGTCCACTTATTCAAAACAGTTTAACGGAATCTCGGTGGATCCCGGGGGCGCAGTCGTCTATTGGATTTTGGAATGACAATTGGCTAGGTTATGTCATTGCGGATCGTATTGGCATTCCTAACGAATACCGGGTTCATTAATGAAATAATCTCGGACCTCTATTACGACAACACTTGGCATTTTACCATCTCTTTTGTGGAAGCTTATATGGATATAGTCCGGGACATTGTTCGTTGTCCGCTTCCTCCGCATTCAGAGGATAAAAGAGTTTGGATGCATTCTATGACTGGGGTGGTTTCTTCTAAGGAGGCCTATTCATTTTTGCGGCCTGCTCTTCCGGTGGTTAGATGAGGCTTTTGGATTTAGTCTACACACATCCTGGAAAAGAGATCTGTGGCGGTTTGGAGGGCGATTTTCAGTCGCCTGGCTGTTATTGACATTATGCATCAACATGGCTTCATTGGGCCCACCTTTTGTAGTCTATGTTATTCTTAGGCGGAATCGATTGATCACATTTTTGTTTCTTGTGCTTTTGCAGGGCATCTGTGGGGCTGGATGGTTGAGATTTTCGCTGTCACTATTCATCCAGCGCACAGCTTCAATGAATTTCTGGTTCACGTCATGGGTTTCCACTTAAGTGATCAGGTGGTTTTTATTTGGAAGGTGGCTTTTATTTCCGGTGTTTGGCTCCTTTGGCATATTTGGAATGGCATGATTTTCAATAATACTAAATGGACCCTAGAGGGGGCTCTGGTAAATCTCCAGGCGATGATTTTGGAATTTGTTGTTCTGGATACGGGGCTACATGAACAACACTCAAGATGATCTCCTTTGTCTTCACCGTCTCAAGGTAAAGGGGCGTGCTTCCAGAGCCCCCATAATCATCCCTGTTACTTGGCACCTTCCTCTTCCAGGTTGCATTAAGGTTAATACAGATGGCAACGCTTCTGGCTCTCCTGGGTCGTCTAGTCGCAACAGGGGTTTATCGAACGGCTATGGGCTTCTTCAGAGGTTGTTTTGTCGAGCAATGCGGATTTGGATTTCCTTTCAAAGACTAGTTAATTGTTGTTATTAAGGCGATTTCCTACGCGCATCATAAGGGTTGGATGCATCTTTGGGTGGAATCATACTCTACTTTTGTGGTCGACCTCTTTTGTAATCGCGATGGATCCTTCCCATGGCGTCTTCTTGGTTACTGGAATTACTCAATGCATTTGGTCTCCCAAATGAATTTAGTAATTTCTCATATTTATCGGGAGGGTAATCGTGTGGCAGATTGTTTCAGTAAATTCTCGGAATCCAAGTGGTGGGATGCGCCTCCTGCGGATATTATTACTTTACTCAATGATGATTTTGTTGGTCATAATCAGTATAGATTTGTTAGATAGCCTATGTTTCTGTTATAACTTGTGTTTCTGTGTTTATTCTGTTTCTTAAGGATTTTTCTCTCGGGGGTACTCTTTTCCTACTGGGGGTTTTTTCAACAAGGGTGGGCTTTTTTTTTTAAGCCGATAATTTGGTTTCATTGGATTAAACTTGAATAACCCAAACCAAATCAATTCAAACAAGGGTGGGTTTTGCTCCGGTAGGTTTTTAACGAGGCCCCAAACACTGTGCTACCTGATCGGCTTGTGATCAGAGAATTTTCTTTTCTTCTATAATATTTTTGAGCTTATTCAAAAAAAGAATCGCTCTCAACTGAACTAGAGTCGCATCAGTAGTCCATTTCTTGTCATTAATAACAATATCATTGCTGATGTGCCATATAAGCCAAATGCTGGAAACGATCGCCACCTTCCAGAGAAAATCAATTTGCACACTGAAATTGAATTCCATTACATGAACCAGAAATACACTGAAACTATAAACATTGCTAAAAGCCACAGCGAATGATGCAGCAATCCAATCCCAGAGTGCTCCTGCAAAATCACAAGAAACAAAAGTGTGATCAATCGATTCTGAGTGAGAGTAACATAGGCAACAAGCAGTAGAACCGATAAATCCTCTGTGACGTCAGACATCCATAACAGCCAGGCGTCCGTAAATAGCCCGCCAGACCAAAATCGTGCACCTTTCGGGAATGTGGGGGACCAAATCCACGATCCCCATTTAACAGTGGGAAAGGATGATCATAAGAAGGCATAAGTTGTTTTAGAGGTCACCGTCCCATCCATAGAATGAGTCCACACCCTTTTATCCAATGAGTCTGGGATAATCGGACAACGGACAATATCCCGAATAATGTCTAAGTAAGCCTCCACAAATAACATAGTAAGATGCCTATTATTATCAAAAAAGAAGTCCGAAATAGGATTCCAAAAGTTATCCCAAAATTCATGCAGAATACCAATCCGATCTGCAATAATGTACCCAAGCCAGTTGTCAGTCCAAAAATTAATCGAAGAGTGTGCCCCAGGGATCCATCTCGAATCAGTTTGGCAATCCTCCACAGTTGGACGCAATCCCGCCCAGATTGAGGAAGGCAAGAAGAGCGTCTGATAGAACCGTTAGCTAGCAAAAAACATCTACGGAGAGTATCAAAACCACAGAATCCGAGGTAAGAACTTTCCAACCCATTTTCATAATAAAAGCACGGTTTGCAGTAATGATGGACCGAACGCCAAGACCTCCCTCCGTCTTAGGAGTGCAATAGCGAGCCCAGTTAACAACCACAGAACCCTTCTGATTAAAATCACCAGACCAAATAAAATTATGCATAGCCTTCTCTAACTGCTTGAGCATCGAGATAGGCCATTTGTAGATAAGCATGATGTGAACCAAGGAGCTGGCAATGATGGAATTAACTAAGCATACACGCCCTGCCTGGGAAAGAGAAGAGCCTTTCCATCGTTTGAATTTAAACATAATCTTATCGAACAGAGGCTGCAACACTCCATGCTTAGGAGCACCCTTGAAGATTGGAACCCCAAGGTATGTAGTTGGGAACAAATCAATCGACAAACCCATAACTATCTGGATGCAGTTTCTGATATGCTGCGAGACCCGAGTACCAAAAAACACCTCCGATTTTGTAGGGTTGAACACCTAGCCTAAAAGAGAAGCATAATGACCAAGGGTATCGAAGATATGGCGTGCATTGATAGAGGTCGCCGCACAAAGAATAACAATGTCATCTGCATAGAGCATGGTGGATGGAAAAATGATATTACGCGGAGCCACAAAAGGCGTTGGAAGATGGGATGACACCAATCGAGAGATAAGTCGCCCCAAGACTTCTTCTGCGATGCAAAATAGAAGAGGTGAAAGGGGATCACCCTGGCGCACCCCTCTTGTGCATGGAAAATAACCAACTGGAGATCTTTTAAGAAGAATCGAGATACGGGTCGATTTCAAGATCACCGAAATCTAATTCACAAACTTTTCCAAGAAACCAAATCTGAGTAACACGTATAAGAGAAAATCCCAACTGAGAGTGTCAAACGCCTTACGGATATCGATTTTCAGAATCATATTACTATCATTCCGATTATGCAAAATGCTAAAACCCTCTAAAACCAAAGAAATACAATCGTGAATGTGACAGCCCGGGAAAAAACTAGACTTCGTAGGGGACAAAATGCGACTGGCAATGTGTCCAAATTGAGTAGCCAGAATCTTTGTGATAATTTTGAAGATGAAATTGCTCATGATGATGGGTCTGAAATTATCCACAACATTTGCATCTTTACTCTTAGGGATGAGAATCATAAAGCTGGAATTGAGTTCAGCTGGTAGGGATCCAGACTGGAAGAAGTGGCGCACAACAATGATAACATCAGTAGAGATAATGTCCCAACAGTGCTGGTAGAAGGAACCATTGAAACCATCTGGACCCGGAGAACTATCTAAACCAAGATCAAAAACTGCATCTCGAATCTCGACTTCCGATGGCAAAGAAGTTAGGCACGTGTTATCCGCATCCAACACCACTGGATTAATAATTGTATCAATGGAAGAGAAATTCGGAATAGGACCATTAGGTGCCATGAACAAATCCTCAAAGAAATGAATAATGTGACTACGGATAACAGACGGGTCTGTGCAAAGTGTACCATTAATCATCAGACCATGGATACCAGCCCGAGCGGCCTTAGTCTGACAATAACGGTGGAAAAATGAAGTGTTACGGTCTCCATCAACCAACCAAGCAGCCCGAGATTTCTGGCGAATAAATTCAGTCTGGAGAAGAAGCGCCTGATTAAGAGAGTTTTGGGCTTCAAGCTCCTGGTCCCGACGTGCAATACTATATCCCAAAGTTTCAATGTCCAACTGAATCTGTCTCAATTTCTCTAATTTATCATCCACCTCACGATTTACATCCCCAAAGACCTCTGAATTCCAAGAACAGGGCACTGGGCGCAACCTTTTCAACTTAATCATCAAGCGAATCAAAGGGTTAGAGCCTGCACAATTCGAATCCCAAGAAGAAGCAATAATCGACTGAAAACCCGGATGTTTAGTCCACATACATTGAAAATGAAATGGAGACGGGCCCTTATAAGCAATGGTCGCACAAGAAAGTAAAAGGTGGTGATGGTCCGAGCAAGTGCGAGGAAGGACAAAAACTTTGACCCTCTGCAAAAGATTAGGAAACTGTGGACCGGCAATTCCACGATCCAACCGAGCTTGCAAAGAAATCACGAAAATCTTGGCAAGAAGCTAGAGAGGCCACCCCATATCCTAAACGCTCATGATTCTCGAGAACAGCATTGAAATCCCCCAGTAAAATAATATCATCAATACCCAGCCCGACAATATCCGACCAAAGCCGTCAACGAATCACATGATCGCAGATAGCATGTACAAACCCCACATGAAAAATGTTATTAGCAAATTAAGCCTTGAGAACAATGCATTTGATCAGAAATAAGAACCTGTTGAAGAAACGTGACATCCGAACGCCTGAAGATCCAGATATCCGACCTTCCCGAAGCACAAAAGTTCTGAGACACAAACTGCAAACCAACTCTGGCCCAATAAGAATCAGATATAGTATGCAAGTCCACTTTAGGTTCAGCGATGGCAACCAAAGAAGGCTTATGATGGTGACATAGTTTCTTAAGGATATTACGAGAAGCAATATTCCCAATCCCCCGGATGTTCTAATAAATGCAATTTATTGAGAAGGAGTGGGTGAGGGAATCCGGGTAGAAGCTCCGGAATGGGTGGGTGCAGAAGTATCAACCCCAGAAGTGTTGTCGTCATCCACATAATCTGCCCATCATTTTTGAGCAGCCATGTTTAAATTGTCAGTCCCCTTTTCATCATCTTGGATCTCCAATTGATGTACAACTGGCATATTACCCTATCTAGGACCGAGTTTTCCTTTCCTTCCAAATCGCTACCCCTTCCATCAGTGCTACTTTAAGAAATACTCGATCTCCTACAGAAAACTCTAACATTCTTCTTCTTCGATCTGAGTAACTTTTTTGTTGGCTCTGAGCAGTTTTCATTCTCTGTCAAATTTGCACCATAGCTTCTATCATTTCTTGAATCATGTCTTGACCTAACAACTTCCTTTCGCCAACCTCGTCCCAATGGACCGGCGATCTGCACTTTTGACAGTACAATGCTTCATAGGGGCCATCCCTATTGTGGCTTGATAGCTATTGTTATACGAAAATTCCATCAAAGGTAGATATTTACTCCATTGTCCTTGAAAATCTAGAACGCAATCTCTAAGCATAACTTCTTTTTTGAATAAGTGCGATATATATATAAATATAAATAAAAAAGAGTATTCCTGATCACAGGCTGATCAGGTAGCCAAAACAAAGCCTGTAAATAATGTCAAAAACCAAACGAAATGGTCACAAGCCGACCAATTGGCTAAATGGTTGGGGCCTCGTTAAAACCTTCCAAGGTAAAACCCACCCTTGTGGGAAAAACCCTTGGAAGGAAAAAGAGTACCCCCTAGAAAAAGATAGGCGCCTAAAATGGGAAAAGAAACCTGAAGCGGTGGCGCACTAAGTTTTTTTTTTTAATAAATGTGATAATATATATAAAAATGAAAAGGAGTATTCCTGATCACAGGCTGATCAGGTAACCAAAGTAAAGCCTGTTAACAAAGACAAAAGAAAATAACAAAATGGTCACAAGCCGACCATATGGCTGAATGGTTGGGGCCTCGTTAAAACCTTCCAAGGTAAAACCCACCCATGTGGGAAAAACCCCTGGAAGGAAAAAGAGTACCCCCCATGATAAAAGCGCCCCAAAATGCGACGCACTAAGAACAAACCTATAATTCGATTGGCCAACATAATCCTGAGTGAGGGACTGGATAATGGACACTCGGGGCGAACCCCAACACGTATCCACCTGCGATGACTTGCTTAGAATATCCGCTACCCGGTTTCCTTCCCTAAAGATGTGCGAGACCACAAAATCCATTTGAGAAAGAAGGTGGAGAGTGTATCTCCACATACTCAAATGGCGCCGATAAGGAACACCGATGGATTTCTTACGCAACAACTCCACCACATGACCGAGTCCGACTCGGCCATAGTTGGTTCCAACCTTCGAGGACGCGTATTGGATGGCCCGTATAGCCTTAGCTTTAAGTTCCGCCTCAAAAGCAAAACCAAAACCACATCGTTCCACGAAGCACCATAAAAAAACCCCTACAATTGCGAAAGACAGACAACCTTGAATCACATCGTGAGATCGGGTGTCCCCAAATGAGCGATAAAAAATCAGGGGACACCTACGATTATAGATATCCGGAGAAAAGCGTCTTTAAGCTATGCAATATGCGGGCCTTTGCTTAAGGAATTGATTGTAATGGCGTTGCCTCTGTGAAAGCCTAAGATGGGCGTCCAACCTGGTCCTAAGTGCGGCGGTATAGCCCAATAGTCTCGATGTCTCGTGTCGATGTCGCAAATGTTTTCAATGACGAGCATCCTTATCTAATCTAACTAAAAGCTGCTCCATCGATGACACCCTACGATTAACATCGCCAAACACATCCCTGTTCCAATCTTTAATAACCTGACGCAACCGTTTGAGCTTCCTCATGACACGCAAAAGAGGGTTGGGCGTGTCACATGGAGAGACCCAAGAAGTTGCAACCAAATCCCTGAAAGAGTCGTGATGAACCCACATACGCTGAAAGCGGAATGGAACCGGTCCCCTGCTAATGGCCGAAGAACATGAAACCAAAATGGGGTGGTGGTCGGAACCAACACGAGGAAGAACTAAGCCCTTGACAGCCTGCCAAAAAGCAAAAAATGGACAAGTTGCAAGGGCTCTGTCCAACTTAGCCTGAAGTAAAGATAGGGGCCTTCGGGGGGAGCACCGAGTAAATGAGTTCCCAGTAGTTGGCACCACAAATAGGCCCGCATCCTCCATGAAGTCCCTGAAATCCTGGCAAGATGCTTGGGAAAGAGTATCATTGCGCGACGCTCATGATGTCCCAACACCGCATTAAAATCCCCAACAAGTAACTGATCAGTAAGACCCAAATTTCTCAAATCCAGCCAAAGCTCACGTCGTGCAATGTAATCACACAAGCCATGAGTGAAACCAACATGAAAAATCAAAGCACCAATTTGAACTTGTAAAACAATACATTGGGTAGAAGACCACACCTGATTAAGAATTGAGATCGTGGAATCGTGAAATACCCAAATATCTGCCCGTCCATTATCACGAAAATTTTGTGCTGCAAAAGTCAAGCCCAGGCTATGCCAATAAGAGTCTGAAATAACCGAAATATCCACCTTAGGTTCGCAAATAACCAAAATAGAAGGTTTATGCTTAAGGCATAAAGCCTTAAGAACATTGCGAGATGCAACGTTCCCAATCCCCTGGATGTTCCAAAAGATGCAATTCATTGAGACGGTGGGGGGGTGGCGCCCGTGACGATCGCACAGTAAATACAGGCGTGTGGTTCGGGGCAGGGTCTGACGAGTGAGGGTGTCCCATTTCATCTGCATATTCTGCCCATCTCTTTGTAGCTGCAAAATTCATCTCATGTGGTTCTGTATTCTCCGGTTCGATAGTTACTTCATGAACAGGGGCGACGGCCCTGATGTGACTTTCCGGAGAATGCTATCTTTAGTTGGATCCAAGGAACTGTCCCGGAAAGCATGACTCAAAGCACGAATAGGCTTCCCCAAAGGATACTTTCTGAAGAGCATAATGGTGAGATTTCCCACGTTGGAGGCTTAGGAGATGATTCTTGCGATAATCGTCTTGTCCCGTAGTTCCCATTGAGTCATCTGAACGATTTGCCTCGAAGGTGTTACCAAGATGTATGTCCAGAAGAGCAAGTGACGATTTGCGAGGCGGACGATAAAACCCGTAGTTCCCATTGAGTCATCTACGAGAGCGATAAACGTTGATCTGGAGCGACCGCGTTGTCGTTGAGTACCCGGTGCCCGTGAACGTCCCTGGGCCGATGAAGCACGCCTTCCGCAGCCATATTACCCACATTGTTAAAACGACATGAAGCTGTTGAATGTCCAATGGCGCTACACCTCAAGCAAAACTCAGAGAACTTTTCATAAGTGACTGAAACAAAAGAGCACTTGCCAGTGCGTTCAACCATAATGTGTTCCTCCAATGGCTTGGAGAGATCAATATCCACCAGAACCCGAACGAAATGACCCAAAGAACCATCCAAAGAACGCTGATCAATTTGTAATGGAGTCCCAAGAGCACTGGCAATCCCCATGATGTTATTGGGGTCCCAATATTCCAGACTGAGTTCAATAATGCGTACCCAAACACTGGCCACTGAAGTTTGTACTTTGTAAGGGTTAAAGTCAGGCACCCATGGAGACAGACGGATAGTACCAGGGTTTAACGTCCAATTTGTGCGTTGCTGAGCCCGAGATCGATCTGCGCACTAGATAATTTAACACAAAAAAACCCCTTTCCCAAGGGATTTAATTTCCAGTCATTCTTAATACCCATAATTCAGATAGGCGATTACGCAAAAGCATGGTCGCCCATGGCTTACTACCTTTTCCCAAAAGAACCCATCCAATTAAAGAGTGTGAAAATTCATCTAGACGTTGCTGGTAAACATTGTCATCAATAGTAACGGAATAATAATTACCTTTACGAACCGGTTTTGGAATAGACTGACTTGTACCAGCAACTCCTGTGGAAAACAATTTTGCATTACCTGGGGCCTGAGGCGTGGAATCCAGATGATTGATACCTGCAACTATGTTTGCAAAAGAGTATCAAAATTGGGGTTAGCATTTGAGGTATGAGCCGAATGTCGCAGGTTCGTTTCATATTCGGAAGAGTTTGGAGCATTTGAGGTATGAGCCGAATGTCGCAGGTTCATTTCATATTCGGAAGAGGTTGGAGCAAGATATCCCGCATTTCGTTGAGCATTGTCAGAACCTGGAATAGGATGTGGGCCCGTGAGAGGAGGACCATGCGGATGGTTGACTGTGGCCCAGGGGTCATCACTCCCCTGGGGGGGTGGCCTGGGATGAAGGTGAGTAGATGTCGGCCCCCCATAGGCAGATGGGAGGGGGCCCCCATGGATGGCAGCGGCCATGGGGGTAAAGGAGCGCCCCATCAAAGGGCATTGTCGCCTGCCTGCTGCGTGAGGAGATGCTACATTGAGGCTTGCTGCTTTGGCATGGGGACCACGTTGGGAGGGTGCGCGGGGACCACGCTGGGCGATTCTTTCTTTTGAGGTTTTTGGCGCTACTTGGTGGGAGGGCTGGTACGAGGTTGTTGTTGGCTATTTCTTTGGAGGGTTGGTACATGGTTGTTGATGGTGGCTGCATGTATATGTGCGGCGGGAGCGGGACCACTCCTGCTGGGGAGGATGTTGAAGGCCGCTGTTGCTGGCTAGATCCACTCACCACGAAGTTCCATGGCACACCATAGAAGGAAAAGCTGCCCGATGACAAAGGCTTACCCTCGACGGATTTTGCAGAGCATGGAGGAGGAGAACGTGCATGGTGTTGTTCGAAATTCGAGGTTAAACCGGAGAACTCCGACGAGGCCATGTCCGGCGACAGCGCCGGAGGAAGGAGACGGGGCGTCCAATCCGTGATCAAGAGAGGAAAGAGAGAAAAACCCTAGAGAGAGAATTTTATGCAATCTCTCTAAGCATAACTTCTAAAGTTTGTATTGTTCCTTCTAATTGTCCTTCGGTTTGAGGGTGATTAGTAGTACTAAATGACAATCTTATTCCTAGTGCCTTCTGTAGGCTCCTCGAGAAAGTAGATAAGAATTTGAAATCTCTATCTGACACAATGGAAAGTGGCACACCATGAAGTCTAACCACTTCATGTATATTTTTTTTGAATGAATCAAAGATATATTAAAAAATGAAAAAGAGTGATCCTGATCACAAGCTGATTAGGTAGCCAAAATAAACAAGACAAAAATCAAGTCCGAATAAAAATCAAAATAGTCACAAGCGACCAAATAGCTGAATGGTTGGGGCCTCGTTAAAACTTCCCAAGGTAAAACCCACCCTTGTGGAAAAAACCCTTGGCAAGAAAAAGAGTACCCCCCATAATAGGCGTCCAAAGATAAAGAAATAAAGAAAAAGACGCATTTACTAACAAATCTATAATTGGATTGACCAACATAGTCTTCCGTGAGAAAAGGAACAATATCCGCAGGAGAAACTCCCCAGCAAGTTGCCGATTGTGACTTCTTGCTCAGAAGGTCTGCCACTCGATTGCGCCTTCACGATAGATATGCAAAACCACCAGATCCATCTGTGAAAGCAAATGAAGAGTATATCGCCATTTGCTAAGATGACGCTAGGGGACAACAATGGATCTCTTGTGAAGCAAGTCTACAACGTAAACAGGATCTGACTCGAGCCAAAGCTGAGTCCAGCCCTTAGCGAATGCATAATGAATGGCCCACTTTGCTGCCACCAATTCGGCCTCAAAAGCATACCCAGCGCCACAACATTCCACAAAGCAACCTCGAAAGAAGCCTCTGTAATTCCGGAAGACCCCAAAAGCTGTAAGGCTTCCCGGTGCCCCCGAAGCACTACCATCTGTATTCACCTTGATCCATCCCAGAAGGGTTTTTTGCCAATTTACTTGCACAATCTTTGGAGCTTGTCTAGACCGCCCAAGCACTCGAAGTCTTCTTAGGATGAAAAGGTCGTTTTGGTCATTATCCATGCAACCCTGATCCATCGAAGAAGATTCAACAATAAGCACCCGAAGATGGGTAATAGCCGTGTCCACCATCCAGAGTTTATCGGTTAAAGCCAAATCATGCCGGATATGCCAAATGAGCCAGATGCAGGACAAAGTTGCCACACGCCATAAGAAAGCAACCTGATCACTGAAACGGTAAGTCATTAAGCGCACCAGGAATTCATTAAAGCTATGAGCCATAAAGAGGTGAACATCAAATGATCCAAAAATCCATCGCCAAAGAGCCCCTGCAAAGACACAAGAGACAAACAAGTGATCAACAGATTCAGTAAAAGCACAACAAAGACTTACCGTTTTGGGTAAATAGGAATAAAATGAGCAGATTTGGTTAACCTATCCGCGATCACCTAAATAGCATCATATCCTTTGATAGTTTTGGGCAAACCTATCACAAAGTCCATGGTAATTCTTTCCTATTTCCATTCTGGTATAGGCAAGGATTGCAATGTTCCAACTGGCCTTTTGTGGTCTGCCTTTATCTGTTGACAGGTTAAACATTGTTCCACATATTGTGCAATATCCCTTTTCATACCTGGCCGCTCATGGATGTATAGAATATGGCGTTGAATGCGTTTCTGCTAGAACATTCTCTCGGAGATTATCCCTGTTGGGCACGTATAATCGTTCTTTTAATCGCATTACTCCATTCTCAAATATTTTGAAATAAGAAGACATTCCAGAGGCAATATCTTCTCTCACTTTGGCATAGTAATCAATCAAGTAGCATCAGTTGAAGTGTTAATGTTGCTAACTTAGCTTCAATGGACCCTAGTGATACAATCTCTACGTTCATTTTCTGGAGGTCCATTAAAATTGCAAATGCAATTCTTTGTGTAGATTTTTGGCTTAACACATCTGCTACAACATTGGCTTTACCATGGTGATAATTGATCACACAATTGTAGTCATTCACTAGCTCCAACCACCATCGTCGTCGCATATTTAATTTCTTCTATGTGAAGAAGTACTTTAAACTCTTGTGATCTATGTAGATCTCACATCGTTCCCCGTATATGTAATGTCTCCATATCTTAAGAGCAAATAGCACTGCAGTAAGCTCTAAATCATGTGTCGGGTAGTTCTTTTCATAGTCCTTCAATTGTCTAGAAGACATACACAATCACATTATCGTTTTGCATCAATACGCATCCTAGACCATTCTTCGACGCGTCACTATAATTATAAAACCTCCAATACCTGATGGAATTGATAGAATATGTACTGAAGTCAATCTCTTCTTTAGTTCTTGAAAACTTTGTTCTCTTGCCTTCGACCATTTGAATGCGACACTTTTTCTAGTCAATTGTGTTAATGAAGAAGCAATCTTGGAGAATCCTTCCACAAATCGACGATAGTAGCTGGCTAATCCCAGAAAACTACGTATTTCTAAAGGATTTGTAGGTTGTGGCCAATTATTAATAGCCTCGAATTTGGATCAACTGAGATTCTTGCCTCGGACACATGTCCCCAGAATTCTACTCGATTTAGCCAAAATTCACATTTCTTAAATTTAGCATATAACTGCATTGATTTTCAGAACCTCTAATACCATTCTCAAGTGTTCAACGTGCTCCTATTTTGTTCTAGAGTATATCAAGATATCATCAATAAAGACAATAACAAATTTATCTAGAAAATATTTAAGTACCCGATTCATCAAGTCTATGAAGGCTGTCGGGGCGTTAGTCAACCCAAATGGCATCACCAAGAATTCATTATGTCTATACCTCGTGCTGAAGGCTGTCTTAGGTATATCATCTTCTTTTATTTTCAGCTGATGTTACCTGGATCACAGTCCATCTTCGAAAATACTGCTGCACCTTGAAGTTGGTCAAACAAATCGTCAATTTGAGGTAACGAATATTTATTCTTGATTGTAACCTTGTTTAGTTCTCTGTAGTCAATACATAATCTCATCGTATCATCCTTCTTTCATACAAACAGGATTGGCGCACCCCATGGCGAGAAGCCTTTGTCCAATAACTCTTGCAATTGTATCTTCAATTCTTTCAATTCAGATGGAGCCATGCGGTAGGGAGCTTTAGAGATTGGAGATGTTCCTAGAAGTAGATCAATAATGAACTCGATCTTGTGGTCGGGTGGTAATCCGGGAAAATCATCTAGAAATACATTGGGATATTCTCTCTCTATTAGAACTTCATCAAGCATTGGTTGGCGTTGTTCATCGATGCTCATGACACTTACTAGGTATCCTTCACAGCCAGCGTCCAGTAAACATTGTGCTTTTAGTGTTGATATCATTGGAAAGCTAAAACGTGTCATGATTCCAACGAAGGTAGATGGATCTTCTCCTAGGGGTTGAAATGTGACTGTCTTTTTCTGACAATCAATTGTAGCACCATACTTTAACAACCAATTCATACCCAATATGATATTATAGTTAGATCAGCGTAAAGTTCTCTATATTTTATTGGAATAGCACAAGATTTTAAAATTTGATTAGTCTGTTTGGAATCTCCGGAGGGGATTGTTACTTGTAACCCACTTCAGGTACATCAGGAGAATTTATTAGAGAATGGTAAGGTCCAGCTAAGATGGTAAGTAGAAGAGGCGTCCCTCTTGATATGGAATCCCAGTCCTCAAATTGCTCCCTTGACATCCCTTTTAGCAAAATACATAGTATATCTTCTTCTCTTTCCCTACCTAGATTTCTACTAGTCATATCAAAAATACCATAGAATACTCTACTATTCCAAGCAGTGGTGTTATAGAACAAACTATTCCCCCAATTGTCAGTCCATATAGTATATACAGAAATCGTGGTTTTGGCCCAAACACATCAAATCGATTATATTCAACAAGAGTACTACGCGGCCAAAGGAGTATATCTAATCGTCCAGAATGGATCACTGTGGTCTTTCTTCAACTCAAAATGAGCAGTACATCACACTGTCTATTCCACCCGAGTTTATCACACGATGGAGATTGGAAGGTTATACACATCTCCACCTTGGAGCTGTACGACTTGTTCTTTCTTACCATTGAAGGAAAGGTCTTCCAGTATCTTCAAGAATTGCTCTTCTAGATACTAATTTTCTCCAATATGAGCATGCAGTTATTGGTACAGTTCTCTCTACACTCAATGCCAGAAGTGTTGTGGTCACTTTCTTCCCCAACATTGCAGTATCTTTGAGTGATCCAACTCTTGCATCTGCCTTCATGGTGCAAGTTCAACTTTCCGGAGCAGATCAGATCTCAAATTCCATCATAGCAACCCTTCATCACCATGTTGTATACAAGTTGCAAGATCACAGCCTAGATCTGCAGAATCAAGGCATAAAAGATGCTTTGATGGTTTTTGCTGAGTCTGGATCTGACGTCCCTACAATCATCCAGATACCCAGACAAATCAGGAGAAAAGACTTGGAGCAACTTGTTCCAAAAGAATGGATCACCAACTATGAGTCCCTTCACCAACAGTCAGAAATGGTGCAAGCAACCGACTTTAAATTTCAAAGGTTGAGGAATGGACGTGTGAAGATGATCTACCAAACACCATCCAGCTCGAGCCTTCAAATCCCAAATTCCACCTGATGGTTTATCCAGTTGAAGTCAATGCATATACAAACATCCCAATTGCACATTTTTGCCCACATGGGTCCCATATTTATAGTGACAGAGTTAATGGTCATTTTGTATGGGATGTTGATCCATCCATGAGTGATCCAGAATGTTCTTGTGGAGAGGAATCAGACTCTAATGAAGAAGAGCATATATAGAGAAGAAGTAGAAAGAAGAAAACCACAAGACGACCACCTTGTAGGCCAGATGATAAACCTGACCCTTCGGATCCAAGTCCACAACCCTTGCCATGCTACAGAAAAGGGTTAGCTGTCCTTCAAAAGAAAAAGTACGGGTGTCAGAAAGAAGTTAAGACACCTTCGCTTCCAACTCCTCCTGTTGTCCAACCTTGTTTCTTGTTCAGATATGAAGCAGAGTTTCCACCTTTAGAACGAAAGGTTGACACTCAACAGAGGGTTACATCCAAGCCTTTTGTGCAAAGCACCACTATGGTACTGGAGGCGTTGTTGTATACCACGGGCGAAAGGAGGCTTGGGCGTCCGCTCCATCGTTGTTGCCAACAATGCCTTGCGTATGAAGATGGGTTGGAAGATTATGACTTCAAACTATTTGGTTTACAGCACCCTCAGAAAGCGTTTTTTCACTTCTGAGGGTTTTCCATGCTGTTCGTACATCCCCTCTTCCATATGGAGGGGGGTTTGGCCTGGGATCTCGGGATTCTTGGAGGACTGCCGCTGGATCCCCGGATGCAACTTCGGCATTTCATTCTGGCTGGATAATTGGCTAGGTTACACCATTGCGGATAGGATTGGTATCCCGCAGGAGTACATATATTTATTTCGACAACAAGCATCTCGATACTTTTTCGGATTGGAACTTTTATCGTTCATAGAGGCATATTTGGATATGGTTCGAGATACTTCATTACTCTATCGTTCATAGAGGCATATTTGGATATGGGACCATTTCCTTGAAGACGTCTTACTCATATCTGCGCCCTCACTCGCCGGTGGTTCAATGGGGTTCCTGGATTTGGTCACCTCACATTCCGGAAAGATGTTCAATTGTGACTTGGCGCGCCATCCACAATCGACTGGTGGTTTTGGATGTTCTACGACCACGGGGTTCCTTCACAGGCCCCTCGGTTTGTGTTCTTTGTTGTGCGGAATCTGTTGACCATTTATTTGTCTCATGTGTTTTTGCAGGGGCCCTCTGGAAGTGGATTTTGGACTCTTTTGATATCCATCACTTTAGGGCTTATAGCTTCAATGAATTCCTGGTGCGTTTAATGAGTTTTCATTTCAGTGAGCAAGTTTCTTTTCTTTGGTGGGTTGCAGTGTTATCCGGTATTTGGCTCATCTGGCAAATCAGGAATGACTTGACCTTCCATGACAAGATCTGGACACTAGAGTCATCTTCCTTGGACAGAGGTTGCATGTATAATGACCAAAGGGACCTTCTCATTCTCCTTCGGCTACGGATTACTGGGTGCCCAAGACAGGCCCCGAAGATTGTGCAGGTTAATTGGCAGAAGCCCTTGTCGGGATGGATTAAAGTGAACACCGACGGTAGCGCATCTGGCTCGCCCAGGCGTCTCACTGCTTCCAGAGTTTTTCGCAATTGCAAAGGGTTCTTTCGCGGTTGTTTTGTGGAAATATGTGGTTCGGGTTTTGCTTTTGAGGCGGAGTTGATGGCGGCAATGCGGGCCATCCATCATGCTTCTGCAAGGGGCTGGAATCATCTATGGTTGGAATCGGCCTCGGTTTATGTGGTGGAATCGCCTGCGGAAGAGATCCACAGAGGTTCCTTGGCGACATTTGAGCATGTGGCGATACACTCTGCACCTCCTTTCTCAGATAAACTTGGTGGTTTCACACATCTTCAGGGAAGGCAACCGGGCAGCGGATATTCTTAGCAAGACTTCGCATGAGGATACGTGGTGGGCGCCCAGCCGCCATAATCTCGCCCCTCACAGAGCCAAGCCAATTATAGATTTGTTAGCTAGTGCGTTTGGTCTTCTAGTTTCCTCTTTATTGGACGCTTTTTTCTCATGGGGGTACTCTTTTTCCTTTCAAGGGTTTTTCCCACAAGGGTGGGTTTTACCTTGGAAGGTTTTAACGAGGACCCAACCATTCAGCAATCTGGTCGGCTTGTGACCATTTCGTTAGATTCTTTGACTTTGTTCCCAGGCTTTATTTCTTTGGTTACCTGATCAGCCTGTGATCAGGACTACTCTTTTTTATTTTTTTATATATATATATTTGCATTTATTCAAAAAATAATATGACGGACAAATAAAGGGTCCTACTCAAGCAGAGGAAGTGCTAAATTGGCAGACGACCAACGCTTGTGCCTAAAACAAGTCTCTGCAGGCTATAGACTCTAAGGTCTCACAAAGTCTCACCACAGTCAAATCTAACCAGACCAAGGTTAATACTATAGAGAAACAACTCCAGCAGATATATGAAAAGCTAAAAGATAATATCAACCGGATGGACAAAGATGTGAGGAGCCTTATTGAGCAAAACCAGTTTGGAGCGGAGTTCATGCAGAAAGAAGCTGAGATCAGGAGACTAAAGAAGGAACTTTCTCAAATCGAAAGAGATAGGAGCAGTCAAAGTAAGTCTTTATCCTTCTTTCCCAGTTATAGTTCCAAATATGAATCACCTCCTATATCTCCTCCAAATTATCCTACTTATTTTGGTATGGCTTCAAGTATTCCACTTGATATTCCTAAAAAGCCAAAGAAAAAGCTTTATACTCTAAAAAGCCAACCACCTCCAAAGAGACATGAAATACCTCCATCCTCTTCCAAGTCTGAAGAGAAAAAAACCCAACAGAATCCTTCATGGCCAGACCATCTCTTATCCCAGAAAATAATCCATTACAATGGTTAGAAAAATCAGACCCTAAAGAAACCACCTCTTCCCAATCTGAAAGAGAATCAGACTCTGAGGATGTTAAATCATCCCTATCGGGAGAAGAATCCTACCGGATGTTGCTGATCTATCTGCTATACTTATGGCCAGAGATACTCCAGAAACAAGCCAGCAATATACTAAACCAGTGTCTGAAAGTTCTGTAGAAGATATGGAACCAGAGGCAGAAGGACCACGTCCTCGTCCTTCAGATCCATCCTCCAAACCAACAAATGGTCCATGGTTTTATTTGATGATGTTCCAATCCAGAACAGAAGAGAAAGATTATACTCTTTTGCAGCATGGATTGATCTCTAGCTAACAAAAGAAGGAGCCAATCTAAAACAAATCCTTATGGAATTCTCTTCAAGATTTGTTGGTATCCTACGCATTTCAAAGCCTTGGTGAGTATCGACAACTCCAACTTTATAATGCTTCAACTCCATCACTTGTTCTTGGAGAAATTCACCAAGAGTATTGAAGATATTACTATTATCAACAAGTTGGCAAAAAAGGAATATTTTGCCATGAAATGTTGTTCTTTGACACGTAAAGATTTTGATAGACATTTCAAGAGGATGTCTGAAAAGTTTTACATGCTGAATGGATACAATGATCCAAATCTCAAACATCTCTACCTAAAGAACTTCAGCCTGAATTACATAGAATGATTCAAGCTTCCAGGAGAGAAGTCTCAAGAATCAGTCTAGGCGAAATCCATCATATGACGTTTGCAAACATAGACAAGATGTGTGAGAAACAAGTCTTCATCAAGGATGTGCTTGATAGAAGAACTCTCCTCAAATCTGTATGCAAAAATTCTCATCTGGAGATAAAGTGCAAAGGAAAGGAGAACTGCACTTGTTCATCTTCATCTTCCCGTAAAAAGATTAGAAAGAAAAAAAAAGGCGAAAAGAAATAAACCCTATCAATTTTTTTAGAAGGAAACCATTCAAAAAGAAGTCGACGAATAGGTGTTTCGTTTGTGGAAGAAAATGGCATTTTGCAAAGAATTGCCCTAATAAGAAAGACAAAGCAGCAAAGTTGGCATCTCAGGCATTCCAGCATAATTATGCCAACATAGATGATGCTGATATTGAATCCTTATTTTCTGAACAAGACGAGCAGGATGAAGACACAACATTTGCAATACAATATTCTACTAATGACTAAGGACCAGAAGAAGATTCATCCTCCGAGCTCCCAGTCTTTATGACCAAGTCACAACCATCACTCAAGACCAGTTCCTTTATTCAGCTCCCTTTCAAAAAGAATGAAGATGTGAATGCTACCAAGGCCACTCATCCTAGAATGACTCCAGAAGAGCTGAACCTTGCGAGGCAAGAGTGCAACCAACTATTAGCACTTGGACTTATTGAAACCACAAAGTCCAACTGGGCTTGCCCTGCATTCTATGTCAACAAAAGAGCTGAACAGGTACGAGGGAAAAAGAGGCTTGTTATTGATTAAAAAGCTCTGCGCGCATCTCCTGACAATGGACGTTCCAGGGCCTCAGCAACATGTCCGAATTCAGTTCAACGAGGATGCTCCAGGGTTCAGAAAGTTTATCATCCTGTGCAGCTGGACAAGGGCAAGGCCGTTGATGACTCAATGGAAAATACGGGTTCGACTAAGCGTGCAGGCTCCCCTACCTGCATAATAGTCACTTGCCCTACGGATATCCACCTAGGTAATACTTTTGAGGCTCTTGGTTCAGACGATACCCCGATCAACCATCCATAGATTCTCAGGCAGATTATCCAGTTAGGGAACTGGCCCCCATGGTCGTTACTTCCAACACCGGCTCCGTCTCCACTATTCTGCCTATTATAGTTCAACATCCGTTGGGAAAGCCTATCCGTGTTCTTAACCGTGCTTTCTGGGACAACTCCCTGGATTCGGCTAAATCCAAATTACTTCAGAGTGTTACTACGGGTCCATCGCCTCCAGTCCATGACATTGCTATTGAAACGGACCGCCTAGGGCTGAATGAGATGGACTTTGCAGCTTCAAAGAGATGGGCAGATTATGCAGATGAAGTGGCTAATTCTCAATCGTCAGATTCTGCATCACACCACACTCCTGTTTTTACCGTGCGTTCGACACGGGCATCACCCCCCACCGTCTCAATGAATTGCATCTTCTGGAACATCCGGGGGTTTGGGAACATTGCCTCTCGTAATGTTCTTAAGGAGCTATGTCAAAAACATAAGCCTTCTATTTTAGCTATTTGTGAGCCTAAGGTGGACATTTCATCGATTTCGGATTATTATTAGAGTAGCTTGGGATTGAGGTTCGTGGCTCAGAACTTTCGGGCTAACGGACATCCGGATATTTGGGTCTTCTGTGATGCTGGTATTTCTGTCCAAACTCAAGTTTGGTCTTCCTCTCAATGTATTGTTCTGCAAGTTCAATTTGGTTCTATGATTTTTCATATTGGTTTTGCTCATGGTTTGTGTGATCATATTGCTCGGCGTGCACTTTGGTTGGATTTGAGGAATTTGGGTCTTACTGATCTGCTGCTTATTGGGGATTTTAACGCTGTCTTGGGACATCATGAGCGCTCTGGCAGTGGTATTTTATCCCAAGCCTCTTGTCAGGATTTCAGGGATTTCTTGGAGGATGCTGGTTTATTTGCGGTGCCGACTACGGGGAATTCATTTACTTGGTGCTCCCCCCGAATGCCTCTATCCCTCCTTCAGGCTAAGTTGGATCGAGCCCTAGCAACTTGTCAAGGGATTAGTTCTTCCTCGTATTTGATCCGATCACCATCCCATTTTGGTTTCTTGCTCATCTTCCATTAGCAGGGGTCGGAATTTGTTAGAGAATGGTTAGGTCCAGCTAAGATGGCGAGTAGAAAAGGTGTCCCCTTGATATGGAATCCCAGTCCTCAAATAGCTTTGTAGATATCCCTTTTAGCCAAATACATAGTATATCTTCTTCTTTTTCCCTACCTATATTTTCTACTAGCCATATTGAAAATACAATAGAATACTCTACTATTCCAAGCAATGCTGTTATAGAACAAATTGTTCCCCTAGTTGTTAGTCCATATAATATATACAGAAATCGTGGTTCTTTGCCTAAACACATCAAATCCATCATCTTCAACAAGAGTACTCATCCAAAAGAGTATATCCAATCATCCATAATGGATCACTATGGTCTTCTTTCAACTCAACAAGAGCAGTACATCACACTGTCCATTCCACCTGAGTTCATCACACGATGGAGAATGGAAGGTTATACCCATCTCCACCTTGGAGCTGTACGACTTGTTCTCTCCTATCATGGAAGGAAAGGTCTTCCAGTATCTGCAAGAATTGCTCTTCTAGATACTCATTTTCTCCAATATGAGCATGTAGTTATTGGTACAATTCTCTCTACACTCAACGTCGGAAGTGTTGTGGTCACTATCTTCCCTAACTTTGCAGTATCTTTGAGTGATCCAACTCTTGCATCTGCCTTCAAGGTGCAAGTTCAACTTTCCGGAGCAGATCAGATCTCAAATTCCATCATAGCAACCCTTCATCATCAAGTTGTATACCGGTTGCAAGATCACAACCTAGATTTGCAAAATCAAGGCATAAAAGATGCTTTGATGGTCTTGCCGAATGGATCGACGCCCTACAATCGTCCAGATAACCAGACAAATCAGGAGAAAAGACTTGGAGCAACTTGTTCCAAAAGAATGGATCACCAACTATGAGTCCCTTCACCAACAGTCAGAAATGGTGCAAAGCCACCGACTTTAAATTTCAAAGGTTGAAGGATGGAAGTGTGAGGACGATCTATCAGACACCATCCAGCTCAAGACCTTCAAATCCTGGATTCCAGCTGATGGTTTATCCAGTTGAGGTTAATGCAGACACAAAAATCCCGATTGCATGTTTTCGCCAAATGGATCCCATATTTACACCGACAGAGTCAATGGTCACTTTGTATGGGATGTTGATCCATCCATGTGTGATCCAGAATGTTCTTGTGGAGAGGAATCAGACTCTGATGAAAAAGAGCAAATACAGAGAAGAAGCAGAAAGAAGAAAACCACAAGACAACCACGTTGTAGGCCAGATGATAAACCTAACCCTCCGGATCCAAGTCCACAACCCTTACCATGTTACAGGAAAGGGTTAGTTGTCCTCAAAAAAGAAAAGTATGGGTGTCACAAAGAAGTTAAGGCACCTTCTCCTCCAACTCCTCCTGTTGTCCAACCTTGTTTCATGTTCGACACTGGCTGAATTTCCACCTCTAGAAAGGAAGGTTGACACTCAACTGAGGATTACGTCCAAGCCCTTTGTGCAAAGCACCACTGTGGAACATGACGGACAAATAAAGGGTCCTACTCAAGCAGAGGAAGTACTAAATTGTGCCGAAAACAAGTCTCTACAGACGATAGACTCTAAGGTCTCACAGATTCTCACCACAGTCCAATCTAACTGCATCAAGGTTAATATCAGAGAGAATCAACTCCAGCAGATATATGAAAAGTGAAAGACAATATCAACCTATTTGGACAAAGACGTGAGGAGCCTTATTGAATAAAACCAATTTGGAGCAGAGTTCATGCAGAAAGAAGCTGAGATCAGGAGACTAAAGAAGGAACTTTCTCAAATCGAAAGGGATAGGAGCAGTCAAAGTAAGTCCTTATCCTTCTTTCCCAGTTATAGTTCCAAATATGAATCACCTCCTATATCTCCTCCAAATTATCCTACTTATTTTGGTATGGCTTCAAGTATTCCACTTGATATTCCTAAAAAGCTAAAGAAAAAGCCCTCTACTCTAAAAAGCCAACCACCTCCAAAGAGTCATAAGATACCTCCATCCTCTTCCAAATCTGAAGAGAAAAACCCAACAGAATCCTTCATGGCCAAACCATCCTTTATCCCAGGAAATAATCCATTACAATGGTCAGAAAAATCAGACCCTGAAGAAACTACCTCTTCCCAATCTAAAAAGAATCAGACTCTGAGGATGCTAAAACATCCTTATCGGGAGAAGAATCCTATGATGCTGAGTCTGAACCAGATGTTGCTGATCTATCCGCTATACTTATGGCTGGAGATACTCCAGAAGCAAGCCAAAGAATATATCGAACCAAATGTCCGAAAGTTCTGAAGAAGATATGGAACCAGAAGCAGAAGGACCACGTCCTCGTCCTTCAGATACATCCTCCAAACCAACAAATGGTCCATGGTTTTCATCGATGATGTTCCAATCCAGAAGAGAAGAGAGAGATTACACTCTTTTGCAGCATTGATTGACCTCCAGCTAACAAAGGAAGGAGCCAATCTGAAACAAATCCTCATGGAATTCTCTTCAAGATTTGTTGATTTGGATAGACATTTCAAAAGGATGTCTGAAAAGTTTTACATGCTGAATGGATATAATGATCCAAATCTCAAACATGTCTACTTGGCATCTCTACCTAAAGAACTTCAGCCCGAGTTACACAGAATGATTCAAGCTTCTAGGAGGGAAGTCTCAAGAATCAGTCTAGGCAAAATCCATCAGATGAAATTTTCAACCCTAGACAAGATGTGTGAACAATAGGTCTTCATCAAAGATGTGCTTGACAAAAGAAAAGAACTCTCCTCAAATCTGTATGCAAAAACTCTCATCTAGAGATAAAATGCAAAGGAAAGGAGAAATGCACTTGTTCATCTCCGTCTTCCCCAAAAAAGATCAGAAAGATCCAGAAGAAGGCGAAAAGAAATAAAGCCTATCGGTTCTTCAGAAGGAAACCATTCAGAAAGAAGTCGACAAACAGGTGTTTCCTATGTGGAAGAAAAGGGCATTTTGCAAAGAATTGCCCTAACAAGAAAGATAAAGCAGCGAAGTTGGCATCACAAGCATTCCAGCTCAATTATGCCAAAACAGATGATGCTGATATTGAATCCTTATTTTCTGAACAAGACGAGCAAGATGAAGACACTGCATTCGCAATACAATATTCTACTGATGACGAAGGACCAGAAGAAGAAGAAGAAGAAGAAGAAGAAGAAGATTCATCCTCCGAGCTCCCAATTTTTATGATCAAGTCACAACCATCACTCAAGACCAGTTCCTTGATCCAAGAAGGGATGTCGTATCCAAATATTGAAGTACAAATTCTACCATCCAAGTATGATAGACCAATCAAGGCTATTGGTGTATTTGATACAGGAGCTAGGAAGTCGATGATGAATCCTGACATACTACCTGAAGATGCTTGGCAAAGTCATCACGAATACTTCTATGCAGCTGATGGACAGACTTTTCATACCGCGCTCATTACAAAGAAGCCAATTGGAATCCAACTCTTTCCAGACTGTACTATATGGATGAAGATTATTGGCAGCAGACTCCATGGACAAGATATCTTGATGGGCTTTGATTTATTCTTCCAAGCTAAAAGCCTACAGATCCTACCTCATGGGTTGAAGTACAAGAGACAGTTCCAACCTTACACCACCATCCAGAAGTTGTTTACTCTATCAGAAGCACCTCCAGAATACGGAGATATTACCAACCAGCTTCTCAAGTGTTGTGCAGACTCTCATGCAGATTTCCATCACCCAACACCACTTTGGAAAAATCCAAAGTTCTTTATTCAGCTCCCTTTCAAAAAGAATGAAGATGTGAATGCTACCAAGGCCACTCATCCAGGAATGACTCCAGAAGAGCTGAACCTTGCGAGGCAAGAATGCAACCAACTCCTAGCACTTGGACCCATTGAGCCCACGAAGTCCAACTGGGCTTGCCCTGCATTCTATGTCAACAAAAGAGTTGAACAGGTACGAGGGAAAAAGAGGCTTGTTATTGATTACAAAGCTCTTAACCATTTCCTCCTTGATGACAAGTTCCCTTTACCTAAAACTCAAATGCTTTTTTCCCAACTCTCTAAAGCCCAAATCTTTCAAAGTTTGATTTGAAGTCAGGGTTTTAGCAATTGGGAATTGTCCCAGAGGATAGATATAAAACTGCTTTTTGCCTTCCTACAGCCCAATACCAATGGACAGTCATGCCATTTGGCTTGAAGGTTGCACCCTCCATATTCCAAAAAGCAATGACCCAAATTTTCGAACCTATCCTACATACCACCCTAATCTACATTAATGACATCTTACTGTTCTCATCAAACAAACAAGAGCATGAGACTTTGCTACACCAGTTCTTGGACATTGTTCAATCACATGGTATCATGCTATCTAAAAAGAAGAGCTCTATCGGTCAAACAAACATTGAGTTTTTGGGAATGAAAATAATCGATGGAAAGTATCAGCCAGGCCAGCACATTGCTCAGGAATTGCTAAAGTTTCCGGAAGAAAATTTGTCAATCAAAGAGATTCAACAATTCCTTGGAATTGTTAATTATATCAGAGACTTCATTCCGGATTACTCCAGATATACTAGCCAGCTTTCAAAGATGCTTAAGAAGAATGCTCCACCATGTGGATCATCCCATACCAGAGCAGTTCAACAACTCAAGCAAGTGTGCCAGAATCCTCCACCATTAAAAATTCCAAGTGCAGGACAAAGGATTCTCCAGACTGATGCTAGTGATGAATGTTGGGGAGCCATTTTGCTTGAAAAGGAAGATGGGAAAATCTTTTATTTTGGACATGCAAGTGGTCAGTTCAAAGATTCTGAGAAGCATTACCATGCTGTCTACAAAGAAATCCTTGCTGTGAAGAATGGGATCAAGAAGTTTGAATATCATCTTATTGGTCACCATTTCATAATTCAGATGGACAATACATCATTTCCAGCAATTATGGAGCTTAAGAACAAGGGTCTTCCAGAGAAACAATTGCTGCGACTTAAAGATTGGTTTTCCAAGTATCAGTTCACAGTTCAATATATCAAAGGAAATCACAATCTTGTTCCAGATTATCTGTCCAGATCACAGCCATTACAGTTAATATCTTCGAAAAGTATTTTCCCAGTTATATTAATGGCATATCCTGAAGGCCAATTTCCCCCCAAAAAACACCTTTCAAAAGCCTAAGTGATTTACAAAACTATGCAAAACATTTAATGTTTTATCACTTAGCGAAATTTGTTGTTCAAGTTAATATCCCTTTCGAGAGGGCATGTTTTTACCCAGATAAACCTTTTTATGGGATCCTTACCATTTCCACCACTACTCCTATTCCAAAACATGGTCTATGGTATTTGTGGTGTCTTTCCACCCTTTACTATCATTCAGTGGAAATGCCAGTTAGAAGTACTTTATCATTCCTCCAAAATCCAGTCTACCAATCATCAAATCTCTGGACTTTTCTTGAATGGTATGACAAGATTCAAAATTGGAAGGAAATACTACAAGCAGAAGTGGATCAGAACAAAGATGTCCTGGATTTATACATTGTCATGGTACTCCACCGATATTTCACAATGGGAAAAGGGTATCAATTTATACCGACATCTTTACATTTTAAATGGAAGGTTTTCCCTGGATCAATCACCAACCAGCAGCCTGAGGTTAATGAATTATGCATGCATCTCCTGGTTCTTAACAAGATTTCACCAAACCCACCTAGACCGGAGGCAGTATATACATCACTCGTGATAAGTCCATGTGTTGATGAACCCGAGTCAAGTCACCAACAAGAAGATAACCAAGAAGGCGACACAGATACTCAAATGTTCGAGCCAAATTCCCAAGACCCATGGCTTGTTGAAGACTAAGACATAGATTGGGACGGCTTTGGATTGTTTTGGATAGAACCTTGGTCAAAGGAATACTACGACTACCACAACAGCCCATGATGGAAGGATGATGTCAGCACTGTATAGGTGTCCTTACAATGGACACTGTCAGTTTGTAATAATAAGTGTCCTTCTAGCGGACACATGTCAGTTTATGGTTGTAAGTGTCCTTTTGTTGGACACATGTCAGTTTCTTATCCTTGTAATGTAACATGTGTCAGTTTGTTGTTGTAAGTGTCCTTTTATGGGACACATGTCAACTTGGTGTTGTAAGTGTCCTTCTAGTGGACACGTGTCAGCTTTCTGTTTAAGGTGTCCATGCAGGTGACATGTGTACGTGATAGGTGTCATGTTAGTGGACACATGTCAAGTTCTCATGAAGAAGGTCTAAGAAGGTAACACGTGTCTAGCAGAGGTGTCTTGTAACAGGGACACGTGTCACTTCCTTGTTTTGTACATGAGGCCTATATTTTTTTTAATAATTGCAAATATATATTAAAAATGAAAAAAGAGTAATCCTGATCACAGGCAGATCAGGTAACCAAATGAAAGCCTGGAAAAATGTTAACAACCAAAAAACAAAGTGGTCACAAGCCGACCAAATGGCTGAATGGTTGGGGCCTCGTTAAAACCTTCAAGGTAAAACCCACCCTTGTGGGAAAAACCCTTGGAAGGAAAAAGAGTACCCCCCAGGAAAATAGGCACCAAAGAGAAACCTGAAGTGGTGGCGCATTAAGTAACAAACCTATAGGTGGATTGGCCAACATAATCATCAGTGAGTGTGAAGAATATCGTCAGGGGGGACGCCCACCTGTGCACCACTCTCCGTCTTCTTACTCAGCATGTCCGCCACCCGATTGCCTTCACGAAAGATATGAGAGACTACAAGATCAATGTCATTGAGCAGATGCAAGGTATGGCGCCAGTAGCTAAGATGTCTCCATGGGACCTCAATCGTTCTCTTCTCCAGCAGATTCACCGCATACATTGAGTCCGATTCCAGCCAAAGTTGTGTCCATCCATTGGCAAATGCGTAATGAATCGCCCACATTGCTGCGACCAATTCAGCCTCAAATGCGTACCCTGAACCACAGTGATGGACAAAGCATCCGCGAAAGAATCCTCTACAATTCTGGAAGACACCGGAGGCAGTTAGATTGCCCGCGCCCCTATAGCATTATCATCCGTGTTAACCTTGATCCAACCCGGGAGGGGTTTTTGCCACTGGACCTCTACAATCTTCGGAGAATGCCTGACCCTTCCGGGAACTCTTAAACCACGCAGGATAAAGAGGTCCTGCTGGTCATTATTCATGCATCCCCGATCTAAAGATACTGATTCAACAATGAGTACCTGTAGGTGAATGAGTGCCGCCTCTGGAGTCCAGATTTTGTTGTGGAAAATCAGCTCATTACGGATGTGCCAAAGAAGCCAGATGCCGGATAATATTGCCACACGCCAAAGAAAAGCGACCTGGTCACTAAAATAAAGAGCCATAAGCCGTACCAGCAGTTCATTGAAACTGTAAGCCTGGAAGGGGTGCACGTGAAAGGTTTGGAAGATCCAACGCCATATATGCCCTGCAAAAGCACAAGAAACAAATAAGTGATCGACCGATTTCCCGATTCCCTACAAAGAACACAAACCGAAGGGCCAGTAAAACATCCCCTAGCTCGTAAAGAATCTTGGACTGCCAATCGGTTGTGTATAGCTCTCCACGCCACCACTGATCTCCGTTCTGGGATATGCTGAGACCAAATCCAAGAACCCCATCTAACAGCCGGGCGTTGGGGGCGTAAGGATTTATAAGCCGTCTTCGAGGTGACTGAACCATCTTCAGAGTTCATCCAAACACGAGTATCCCGGGATGTAGGTGCCGTTGGGACACGCACGATAGCTCGAACCAGCTCCAAATAAGCCTCCACAAAGGGGAGGGTGAAGTGCCAGGTTCCATCATAAAAGTAATCAGAGATACGCTGCTGGAATAAATACCTATAATCCTCTCGGAATGCCAAGTCACAAGAATGGAATATCCCAACCAGTTATCAATCCAAAATAATACCTCGGAATTGGCGCCTGGGATCCAACGAGAATCATCCAAGCAATCAAAAATACATGGTTTAATCCCAGGCCAAATAGAAGAAGGAATGAATGACCGCCGGATGTCCCCATTTCTAGTAAAGTACCATTGTCTGAGTGTCCTGAAAACCAATGAGTCCGAGTTCAGAACCTTCCAGCCCAACTTCATTAAGAAAGCCTTGTTAGCCGCCTTGAGCGATCGCACGCCCAAACCTCCCTCCGCCCTCCGCCCTGGGCGTGCAACATGTATCCCAGTTGACCATTACCTTGCCTTTAGAATTCACGTCTCCCGTCCAAATGAAATTACGCATGGCTTTTTCCATTTGTTTAAGCAGCGTGGCAGGCCATTTATAAATCATCATGGAATGCATGAAAGAACTAGTTATCACCGAGTTAACAAGGCAAACCCTACCAGCGAGGGAGAGTGACGAGCCTTTCCATCGTCGGAACTTAAGGATTATCTTGTCAAAGATAGACTGCAAATCCGCGACCTTTGGAGCTCCCTTGAAGATATGGGCGCCCAAGTAGATGGTGGGGAACGTCCCTGGATGAATCCCTAAAATATGTTGCACCCTCCCACGGACATAATGCGAAACCTGCGCCCCAAAATAAACCTTGGATTTCTGCGGACTGAACACTTGACCCGAGATATCTGCATAGTGAGTAAGAATCTGAAGCAAGGCCCGGGCATTGGAAGAAGACGCCCCACACATGATGATGATATCATCCGCATATAGAATGGATGCCGGGAAGATAATGCTCCTTGGCGCCGTGAAGGCAGATAACCGGACTGAGCCATCGCTGCAACTACAAACCGACCCAGGACCTCCTCCACAATACAAAACAATAGGGATAAGGGATCCCCTTGTATGACTCCTCTAGAATAGGAAAAATAACCAACCGGCATCCCATTCAACAACACTGATATTCTAGACGACCGAAGAACCACCTCCACCCAACGCACGAACGTCTCAGAAAAACCAAAACGTCGCAAGACATGTAGTAAAAAATCCCACCTCAATGTGTCGAATGCCTTACGAATATCGATTTTCAGTATCATATTCGAATCCGTGCGTCCCTGTAAGACATTAAACCCTTCGGATACCATCGCAATACACTCATGAATTTGTCTACCCAGGATAAAACCAAACTGAGTCGGGGATAAATAGTCAGCAATAATCGAACCCAAGTGCGTAGCCAAGATTTTCGTGATAATCTTGAAAAGGAAATTGCTCATGACAATAGGGCGAAAGTTTTCAATGACATTGGCATCCTTAGTCTTAGGGATGAGCGCCATGAAGCTGGCATTCAATCCCAGAGGTAGAGACGAATTATTAAAGAAATAGCGAACAACGTCTGTTACCTCAGCATATATGACATCCCAGAAATGGCGGTAAAAATTCCCATTCAACCCATCAGGCCCCGGGGAGCTGTCTGAATCCATATCAAACACCGTTGTCTGCACCTCAGAATCAGAGGGAATGGTTGTTAGGGTGGGATTGTCCCGCGCCCCAACCATTGGAGTGAGCACTTGGTCGACTAGTGAGAAATCCGTGATGGAGCTCCCGTTTTCCGCAAAGAGCTCCTCGTAAAATGAAATAATATGATTCCCAAGGATCGTAGCATCATCAGTGAAATTCCCTGCCACCATAAGCCCCTGAATCCCCCCGTCGTCCCATACGAACTGGGCTTTGTGTGCCGATGAAAAAATGTTGTGTTACGATCCCCATCCTTAAGCCAGGCAGTACGGGCCTTTTGTTTAAGGAATTCAGCCTGTGACCGCAACATCTGCGAAAGCTTTAGCTGGGCATCCAACTCTCTATCCCGGAGAGAGGAGGTATAGCCCAAAGCCTCAATATCTACTTGAATCTGACGAAGGTGCTCCATCTGGCTATCCACATTGCGGTTAACATCCCCAAACACATCCCTGTTCCAATCTTTAATAACATGACGCAACCGCTTGAGCTTCCCCATGACTCCAATAAAGGGTGGTGCGTGTCACAGGGAGAGCGCCAAGAGGTTGTAACCAAATCCCGGAAAGAATCGTGATGCATCCACATACGCTGAAAATGAAAAGGAACCGGACCCCTAGTAATGGTCAAGCAGCAAGTAACCAAAATGGGGTGATGATCAGAACCAATGCGAGGAAGAACCAAGCCCTTGACATCCTTCCAAAGTGCGAAGAAAGGGCAAGTAGCCAGGGCTCTGTCCAACTTAGCTTGAAGTAAAGATAGAGGCCTCCGTGGAGAGCACCAAGTAAATGAATTCCCCGTCGTCGGAACCGCAAACAAACTGGCGTCCTCTATGAAATCCCTGAAATCCTGGCACGAGGCTTGGGAAAGAGTATCATTGCGCGAGCGTTCATGATGTCCCAAAACCGCATTGAAATCCCCAACAAGCAACAGATCCGCTAGGGCCAAATTCCGCAAATCCAACCAAAGCTCACGTCGTGCAATGTAATCACACAAACCATGAGTAAATCCAACATGAAATATCAAAGAACCAAATTGAACATGGAAAACAATGCACTAGGTAGAAGACCAGACCTGATTAAGAATAGTGATAGTGGAGTCGTGAAGAACCCAAATGTCTGGCCGCCCATTTACTCGAAAACTTTGACCCGCAAGTGTCAAACCCAGGCTATGCCAATAAGAGTCGGAAATAGTCGAAAAGTCCACCTTGGGTTCACAAATAGCTACAATAGAAGGCTTATGCTTGTGACATAAAGCCTTAAGAACATTGCGAGAAAACATTCCCGATCCCCCGGATGTTCCAGAAGATCCAATTCATTGAGATGGTTGAGGGGGAGTCGCCCGTGACGATCGCACGGTGAAAACAGGCGTGTGACGATATCGTAGTCGATGATTGTGGAAGACCCACTTCATCCGCATAATCGCCCATTTTTTGATCCGCTAAGTTCATCTCGTGAGGTTCTGAACTTTCCGTTTCAATAGTAATGTCATGAGTAGGGGGCGTCGGCCCCGACGTAACTTTCTGGAGAATTCGATCCAAGTCAATCCAAAGAGTCTGTCCCGGAAGGCACGACTCGTGAGCACGAATAGGCTTCCCAAAGGATCTTGCATCGTGATAGGCATAATTGCGGAGGTTGAAATGGTTCTCGACCGGAAGTATCGACCTTGGGCGATGACCCCCTGGTTGGATACTCGGTGTAGTCATCTGCGGGTTGCTGATCTTGTGATTCAACTGAACTAAGTGCCTCGAAGGTGTTACCAAGATGGATTTCTAGAGGACAAGCGACTATGGCACGAGGGGGAGATCATGCGCGCGTATTCGAACCCGTGTTTCCCATTGAGTCATCCACGGTCTTGCCCTTATCCTGCTGAACAGGACGATAAACTCTACAAACCCTGGATCGCCCCCGCTGAACAGAGTTGTTGGGATTAGCAGGCTCCCGTGGCCGTTCCTGGGCCGGTGAATTACGCCCATCCTTGTCAGTATTACCCACGATGTTAAAACGACAAGAAGCTGTAGAGTGTCCCGTAACACTGCACGTCGAGCAAAATGTAGGTAGTTTTCATAAGTGACGGAAACAAAAGAACATTTGCCAGTGCGTTCAATCATAATGTGTTCCTCCAAAGGTTTTGAGAGGTCCACATCCACTAGAACCCGAACGAAGTGGCCCAAAGAACCATCCAAAGAGCGCTGATCAATCTGTAATGGGTTCCCAAGTGCACTGGCAATCCCCATAATGTTGTTGGGGTCCCAGTATTCCAGGCTAAGTTCAAAGATCCGCACCCAAACACAGGCTACTGAAGACTGAGCCTTGTAAGGGTTAATATTAGGCACCCACGGAGATAGACAGATAATACCAGGGTTAAGCGTCCAATGGGTGCGTTGCTGAGCCCGAGAGCGATCCTGCGCATTAAACAATTTGACACAAAAGAATCCCTTGCCCAGGGGAATTAGTTTCCATTCATTCTTGATGCCCCATAATTCAGATAAGCGCTTATGTAAAAGCATGGTGGCCCATGGCTTGGTACCTTTTCCTAAAATAGTAATGTTGTCATCAATAGTAATGGAATAGTAATCACCTTTGCGAACTGGTTTGGGGATCGGATTTTTACCGAGACCATCGTAGAAAACAGATTGGGATTACCTCCCCGGGGGGCCCGAGTCGTTGAATCCATTTGTTTGATACCGAAGCCGTGGGGAAGTTGAATTCGTCGGATGGGGTTTTGAAACAACTGCGCAAAAGAATAAACTTGATGACCAATGTTACTAGCCGAAGGTTGTTGGTTGATGAGTTGGTGCGGCCCATGGTGGCAGAGCATCCAACAAGGTAAGAAGCATTCATTGGTGGGCATGCGGGAGGAGTGCTCGAGGATGGGAGATCGTGGCCCGGGGGCATCACTCCCGGGAGGGGACCACTCTAGAGGGAGTGAGTGGCAGCCGCCCCTCATGGAGACTAGAAGGGCGGCCCCCCCATGGACAAAGGGAGCCATGGGGGTAAAGGGAGCATCCATAGACGCGATGTGTGTGTGTGGGGCAATTTCAAGTGCACGCCGCTAGGAGACAAGCCCGCCTCGCAGTACGAGGTGCCCATCTCGCCCGCCACCGCATGAGGACTTTGCATTGATGCTTGCTTGCTTGTCGGGCGCTGGGACCGCGCTGGGAGAGAGCGTGGGGACCACGATGGGCGGTTGTTGCGCCGAGGTTGTTGGCTTTTGCTGGCTTTGGGAGGGCTGGTACGAGGTTGTTGATTGTGGTTGCAGGTATATGTGCGGCACGAGCGGGACCACGCCTGCTGGGGGGATGTCGAAGACCGCTGCTGCGGCTTGATCCACTCGACATGAAGTGCCATGGCACGCCATAGAAGGAGAAGCTGCCGTTGACAAAGACTTACCATCGATGGATTTTGCGGAACATGGAAGAGTAGGACGTGCATGGTGTTGTTCGAAATTTCGAGCCATGTCAAACGGAGGAAGGGGACGGGACGTCCAAACCGTAATCAAGAGAGAGAAGAGAGAAAAACCCTAGAGAGAGAAAAATCAAACCCTTAGATCGTCCTTGTTTTTTTTTTGCTTTGTGAGCCTATATAAAGACCTCTTCAGTTGTATGGAAAACTCAGACGGAAATCAGAATAAAATCTCCCTTTTACAAAATATGAGTTTCTAAATCTCTTTTATGTCTCTTCAAAAGCCTCTTAGCTAATCTGCAATTATCTTTCAAATTCTTCAATCTCCTTCATGAAGTATGCTCTGTACTTGCCTCTTTGAGGATCCTGTACATCAGAACCATGATTGAAGTACCTGGCATAATATTATTAGGCACGGTCCCCTCAATCCATACGGCGGTTAAGAATTCTTTGAAGTTTTGAATGAATGACCTTCCTATGAGGTTCTGCTGGAAAGCCATCCAGGCAAGGTGTGCCGCTTAGGCTAAGGTGCAGGAGACCTCGTGGTGGTGTCATCCTTTCTTAACCTCTTGGAAAGGCTAAGGCTGCCTAAGGGTATGGGTTTGTGGGGCTTCCGGCACCTCGTCGACATGGCTTAAGGATGGGGATCATAACACAACATTTTTTCATCATCGTATGACTCAATGGATCAAAAGGAGAATTATATGCAAACTCAACAAATGGCAAACAATCTTCAAAACAGATTCGTAATGGACGCATGGGGATTCATGGTCTTATGGTTGATGGCAGTTACACTGATGATCCAGTGGTTCTTGGGAATCATATTATTTCCTTCTATAAGGAGCTATTCGTGGATACTGGGGGTGCCATGGCGGATTATAATATGGTTGATCAGGTGATTTCCCCCATGGTATGGATTCTGATAGCTCTCCAGGCCCGGACGGCTTCAACGGGACATTCTATTATCACTTCTGGGACGTCATCTCATCTAAGGTGATCGCCGCTGTCCGTTACTTCTTCATTAGTTCGTCTCTACCATTGGGTTTGAATGCTAGCTTCATGGCGCTCATCCCAAAGACTACGGATGCTAATGCTATCGAGAACTTTCGTCCGATTGTTATGAGTAATTTTCTTTTCAAGATTATTACTAAGATATTGGCTACGCATTTGGGTTCGATTATTTCTTCCTATTTATCTCGTACTCAGTTCGGATTTATTTTGGGGAGGCAGATTCACGATTGTATCGCCATGGTCTCTGAAGGGTTCAATGTCCTTCAGGGTCGATCGGATGCAAATATGATCTTGAAAATTGATATCCGTAAGGCGGTTGATACGTTGAAGTGGGATTTCTTACTTCACGTTTTGTGCCGCTTTGGTTTCTCAGAGATTTTTATTCACTGGGTGGATGTTATTCTTCGGTCATCCAGAATATCAGTTCTACTTAATGGGACGCCGGTGGGGTTCTTCTCCTATTTTAGAGGGGTCAGATAGGGTGATCCTCTATCCCCATTACTTTTTTGCATCGCGGAGGAGGTACTGGGTAAATTTATTGGACAGTTGTTGCTCAAAATCGGCTTGTTTTGTTCATTGCGGCCAGACGGATTATCTTTCCATCGTCCATCTTATACGCGGATGATATTGTCATTATGTGTGGGGCTTCTTCAGCCAATGCCCGCATCCTTCTTCAGATCCTCACCCTATATGCTGATATCTCGGGCCAAGCTTTCAATCCTCGGAAATCTAAGGTCTACTTTGGCTCCCGGGTTTCATCTCAAGTACGTGGGAGGGTGCAAACTATTATGGGGATTCAGCCCGGATCGTTCCCCACTGTATATTTAGGCGCACCAATTTTCAAGGGTGCCCCGAAGGTTGCGGTTTTATAGCCCGTCTTTGATAAGGTCATCCTCAAATTCAGAAGATGGAAAGGTTCATCTCTTTCTCTTGCTGGTCGAGTTTGTCTTGTTAATTCGGTGATTACTAGTTCTTTTGTGCACACCATGATGGTTTACAAATGGCCCCGCACCTTGCTCAAGCAAATGGAAAGGGCCATGCGTAATTTCATTTGGACTGGAGATGTGAATACAAAGGGGTCGGTGGTGGTTAGTTGGAATCAGTGTTGCACGCCTCGGACTGAAGGGGGATTGGGCGTTCGATCGATTGTGGCAGCTAATACGGCTTTCTTGATGAAATTGGGCTGGAAGGTCATGCACTTGGACTAGGTGATCTTCAGCATCCTTAGGAAGCGCTACTTGACAGCGGATGGGGCGATTCGGAGGTCGTTTATTCCTTCTTCTATCTGGGCCGAGATTAAACCTTGCATTTCGACTTGCTTGGATGACTCTCCTTGGATCCCAGGGGCTAATTCCGAGGTATTATTTTGGATTGATAACTGGCTGAGTTACTCTATAGAAGACAGAATTGGCATCCCACAGGAATATAAACACTTATTTCAGCATCGCATTTTGGATTACTTTTATGACGGGTCCTGGCACTTCACTTTCTCATTTGTGGAGGTTTATTTGGACTTGGTCCGAGCTATCGTGCGTGTCCCTATTGCTCCTAACTCGAGGGATACGCGTATATGGCTGAATTCTGAGGATGGTTTGGTTACTTCGAAAGCGTCATATGCTCATGTTCGTCCCCACTATCCGGTCCAGTGGGTTTCTTGGATTTGGTCACAACACATCCCGGAACAACGATCGGTGGTGACATGGTGGTCTATCCATAATCGATTGGTTGTCTTGGACTTGTTATGGGCCAGGGGGAGTTTTACTTGCCCCTCGGTTTGCGCTCTTTGTCGTGCCTTTGCAGAATCGGTTGACCATTTATTTGTCTCTTGTGTCTTTGCAGGGGCTCTCTGGCGATGGATTTTTGATTCTTTCAACGTACACCCATTTGAGGCTCATAGTTTTAATGAATTTCAGGTGCGGCTAATGAACTTTCAATTCAGTGAACAAGTTACTTTCCTATGGAGGGTGGCTATCCTTTCCTGCATCTGGCTCATTTGGCATATCCGGAATGAGTTGGTTTTTCACAACAAAATTTAGACAGTGGAGGCGGCTACTATCCATCTTCAGGTTCTCATCATTGAATCATCTTCATTGGATCGAGGATTCATGCACAACGACCAACAGGAAATTCTCATCCTGCGTAGGCTGCGAGTTCCTGTGCGGGCTAGACAAGCACCAAAGATCGTGGAAGTTAATTGGCAAAAACCCTTCCCGGGTTGGATCAAGGTGAATATAGACGGCAGTTCTTCAGGGGCACCGGGCAATTTGACAGCTTCCGGGGTTTTTTGAAATTGTAGAGGTTTCTTTCGGGGGTGTTTCGTGAATTGTTGTGGTTCGGGCTATGCGTTTGAAGCTGAATTGGTCGCAGCAATGTGGGCGATTCACTATGCTTTTGTGAAGGGTTGGACACAACTTTGGCTGGAGTCGGATTCGATGTATGTGGTGAACTTGCTGGAAAAGAGATCTGCTGATGTACCATGGCGCCACCTTAGCACTTGGCGATACACCTTGCATCTTCTCGCGCATATGGATTTTGTGGTCTCTCATATTTTTCGGGAAGGCAATCAAGTGGAAGACATGTTGAGCAAGAAGACGGATTAAGGTACATGGTGGGGCATCCCGCTTGAGGAGCTCGTACATTATCTCACTGATGAATATGTTGGCAAATCCAACTATAGGTTTGTTAGCTAGTGCGTCCTGGCTTCAGGTTTCTTTTCCCATTTTGGACGCCTATTCTTTCTTGGGGTGTACTCTTTTTCCTGCCAAGGGTTTTCCCCACAAGGGAGGGTTTACCTTGGGAGGTTTTAACGAGGCCCCAACCATTCAACCATTTGGTCGGATTGTGACCATTTCGTTTTATTTATGACATTGTTTTCAGGCTTACTTTTGGTTACCTGATCAGCCTGTGATCAGGAATACTCTCTTTTTCTTTTTTATATATATTTTCGAATTTATTCAAAAAAATTGATTACAAAGCTCTTAACCATTTTCTACTTGATGATAAGTTCCCTTTACCTAAAACTCAAATGTTTTTTTCCCAACTCTCTAAAGCCCAAATCTTTTCAAAGTTTGGTTTGAAGTCAGGGTTTTGGAAATTGGGAATTATCCCAATTGTGTGATCATGTTGGCTCATCGTGCCCTTTGGTTGGATCTGAGGAATTTAGGTCTTACTGATCTGCTGCTCATTGGGGATTTCAATGCTGTGTTGGGACATCATGAGCGCTCTGGCAGTGGTACTTTATCCCAGGCTTCTTGTCGGGACTTCAGGGACTTCTTGGAGGATGCGGGATTATTTGGGGTGCCAACTACGGGGAATTCATTTACTTGGTGCTCCCCCCGAAGGCCTCTATCTCTCCTTTAGGCTAAGTTGGATCGAGCCCTAGCAACTAGCAGGGGTCCGTCTCCTTTTCATTTTCAGCGCATGTGGATCCATCATGATTCTTTCCGTAGTATTGTGACTGCCTCTTGGGCGCTCCCGTGCGCGTCATCCAATCCATTGCAACGCGTCATGTGGAAACTCAAGAGGTTGCATCAGATGATGAAGGCTTGGAATAAAGAAGTATCTGGGGATGTTAATCGGCAGGTGGATTATCAGATGGAAAGGGTCTGTCAGATTCAAGCGGATATTGAATCCGAGGGTTTCACTAAGGCACGCAGGGATATGGAGTTTGAGGCGCATAATGCTCTGTCTCGCATGTTACTTATGCAGTCCGATTTTCTTCGGCAGAAAGCCTGCTAAGGATGGAGACTGCATCACGGCATTTTTCCATCGCCGTTGCCAGATTCGAAATGGATGCTCAGGGATTCAGGATTTGATGGTTGATGGTAGTTACACTAATGATCCGGCGGTTCTTGGGAATCATATTATTTCATTCTATACGGACCTTTTCACAGACACGGGACAAACAAGTTCGGATTACACTTTGGTCGACCAGCTTATCTCCCTCTACAGTTAGCACGGTTGATAATGCGCTTTTGACGGCTATTCATTCGGAGTCAGAGGTTAAAGAGGCGGCGTTTGATTTGGGTTTGGATAGTGCTCCGGGCCCAGACGGTTTCAGTGGGAGATTCTATTAACACTTTTGGGACGTTGTTTCAGATGAGATGGTGGCTGCAGTCCATTACTTTTTTATCACGGCGTCCTTTCCGGCAGGATTGAATGCCAGCTTTATGGCACTCATCCCAAAGACTAAGGAGGCTAATGCGGTGGAGGACTTTAGGCCGATCGTGATGAGCAATTTTCTTTTGAAGATTATCACCAAGGTTTTAGCGACCCGTCTGGGCTCTATCATTTCTTCTTACTTGTCTCCTACTTAGTTTGGATTTATCCCGGGCAGGCAGATTCACGACTGTATTGCTTTGGTTTCGGAAGGGTTCAATATTTTGTAGGGTCAGAATGATGCCAATATGATTTTAAAGATTGATATCCGCAGGGCATTTGATACGGTTAACTGGGGTTTTCTGTTACATGTTTTACGTCGCTTTGGTTTCTCTGAGGTATTCGTTCATTGGATTGAGATTATTCTTCAATCTTCAAGAATTTCAGTCCTTATGAATTGGGTCGCCTGTGGGTTACTTCTCTTGCTTTCAAGGGGTTAGACAGGGGGATCCGTTATCACCTCTGCTCTTTTGCATCACGGAGGACGTTCTTAGTAGATTGGTTGAGGAGGCGGTTCACAAAAATCAGCTTCAGCCTTTCCCGGCGCCTAAGCAGGTGGTCTTCCCCTCGTCTATTATGTATGTGGATGATATTGTGATTATGTGTGGGGCCTCCACGAGCAATGCACGTATCATTATTTAGTTACTCAAATCTTTACGCGGACATCTCGGGTCAGATTTTCAATCCTAACAAATCTAAAGCTTATTTTGGTAGCCGGGTTTCTAATCATATGCGAGGCCGTATTCAGACGATTACAGGAATGCATAGGGGCGCTTTCCCTATGGTCTATCTAGGCGCCCCCATCTTCAATGGTGCGCCTAATAAAGTGGCTGATTTATAACCGGTTTTCGATAAGATTATTTTCAAGTTTAGAAGGTGGAAAGGAACTTCTCTATCTATTGTTGGCCGCGTTTGTTTGGTGAATTCAGTGATTACCAGTTCCTTTGTGCATATGATGATGGTCTACAAGTGGCCTAGAACATTGTTACGGCAAATGGATAAGGCCATGTGTAATTTTATCTGCACTGGAAATGTGAACTCTAAAGGATCATTGGTGGTTAATTGGCGTCATTATTGTATACCCCGGGCGGAAGGAGGCTTGGGCGTCCACTCCATCATTGTCGCCAACAATGCTTTCCTCATGAAAATGGGTTGGAAGATTATGACTTCAAGCACTTTGGTTTACGACACCCTCAGAAAGTGCTTTTTGACTTCCGATGGACTTCCACACCGTTTGTTCATCACCTCTTCCATCTGGGGAGGGATTCGCCTGGGATCTCGAGATTCTTGGAGGACTACCGCTGGATCCCCGGATGCAATTCAGGCATTTTATTCTGGCTGGACATTTGGCTGGGTTACACCATTGCAGACAGGATTGGAATTCGCAGGAGTACAAGCATTTATTTCGGCATCGCATTTTGGATTACTTTTATGATGGGACTTGGCACTTCACTTTCTCGTTCATAGAGGCATATTTGGATATGGTCCGGGATATTGTTAGAGTCCCCATCGCTCCGGCATCGTCAGATACGCGGGCTTGGATACATTCTAATGATGGGAGTATCACTTCAAAGTCGGCTTACACCTATCTGCGCCCTCACTCCCCTGTTGTTCAATGGGGTTCCTGGATTTGGTCACCTCACATTCCGGAAAGATGTTCGATTGCGGCATGGTGCGCCATCTATAATCGACTTGCGGTATTGGATGTTCTGCGATCGCAGGGTTCCTTCATAGGCCCCTCGGTTTGCGGTCTTTGTTGTGCTGATGCGGAATCCGTTGACCATTTGTTTGTCTCATGTGTTTTTGCAGGGGCCCTCTGGCAGTGGATTTTTGAATCTTTTGATTTCCATTATTTTATGGCTTATAGCTTCAATGAATTCCTAGTGCGTTTAATGAGTTTTCATTTCAGTGAGCAGGTGGCCTTTTTATGGCGGGTTGCAATGTTATCCGGTATTTGGCTCATATGGCAAATCAGAAATGACTTGACCTTCAATCACAAACACTGGACAGTAGAGAGCGGCCATCCTACGCCTTCGTGTCATGATTCGGGAGTCTTCCTCCTTAGACCAAGGCTGCATGTATAATGATCAACAGGACCTTTTCATTCTCCGCAGACTTCGTGTTCTGGGGCACCCAAGACAAGTCCCGAAGGTTGTGCAGGTCACTTGGCAAAAACCTCTGCCAGGCGGATCAAAGTCAACACGGACGGCAGCACCGTGGGAGTGCCCGGGCGTCTCACAGCATCTGGGGTGTTTAGAAACTGCACAGGCTTCTTTCGTGGCTGCTTTGTGGAAAGTTGTGGTTTGGGTTTTGCTTTTGAGGCGGAGCTGATGGTGGCCATGCAGGCAATTCATTACGCTTTTAAGAAGGGCTGGACTCAATTGTGGCTGGAGTCGGATTCAATTTATGTGGTGGAGTTGCTGCGGAAGAGATCCACTAGGGTTCCTTGGCGTCTCTTAAGCAAGTGGCGCCACACACTTCATCTTCTGGCGCACATGGATCTCATTGTTTCGCATATTTTTCGGGAAGGCAATCGGTTGCAGACATGCTGAGCAAGAAGACGGAGTATGGCACATGGTGGGGTGTCCCGCCCACAGAGCTTGTACACTATCTTACTGATGACTATGTTGGCCAATCCAACTATAGGTTTGTTACTTAGTGTGTCACCGCTTCAGGTTTCTTTTCCTTCGAACGCCTTTCTTTTTCCTGGGGGGTACTCTTTTTCCTTCCAAGGGTTTTTCCCACAAGGGTGGGTTTTACCTTGGGAGGTTTTAACGAGGCCCCAACCATTCAGTCATCTGGTCGGCTTATGACCATTTTGTTAGATTCGTTGACTTTGTTCCCAGGCATTACTTCTTTGGTTACCTAATCAGCCTGTGATCAGGACTACTCTTTTTCATTTTTATATATATTCGCATTTCTTTAAAAAAACGAGGCCCCGACCATTCAGCCATATGGTCGGCTTGTGACCATTTTGTTCTTGACAGTATTTCCAGGAACCTTTTCATTTTTGAAATTATTTCCAGGCTTATATTTGGTTACCTGATCAGCCTGTGATCAGGACAATTCTATTTTCATTCTTTTATAATATTTTGCATTCATTCAAAAAAGCCCAATGTCAATGGACAGTCATGCCATTTGGTTTGAAGGTTGTACCCTCCATATTCCAAAAAGCGATGACCCAAATTTTCGAACCTATCCTACATACTACCCTAATCTACATTGATGACATCTTATTGTTCTCATCAAACAAACCAGAGCATGAGACTTTGCTACACCAGTTCTTAGATATTATTTAGTCACATGGTATCATGCTATCTGAAAAGAAGAGCTCTATCGGTCAAATAAATATTGAGTTTCTTGGAATGAAAATAATTGATGGAAAATATCATCCAAGGCCCCCACATTGCTCAGGAATTGCTAAAATTTCCGAATGAAAACTTGTCAATCAAAGAGATTCAACAATTCCTAGGAGTTGTTAATTATATCAGAGATTTCATTCCGGATTGCTCCAGATATACTAGCCAGCTTTCAAAGCTGCTTAAAAGATTGCTCCACTATGGGGATCATCCCAAACCAGAGCAGTTCAACAACTCAAGCAAGTATGCCAGAATCCTCCGCCATTGAAAATTCCAAGTACATGACAAAGGATTCTCCAGACTGATGCTAGTGATGAATATTGGGAAGCCATTTTGCTTGAAAAAGAAGATGGGAAAATCTTTTATTGTTTACATGCAAGTGGACAGTTCAAAGATTCTGAGAAGCATTACCATGATGTCTACAAAGAAATCCTTGTTGTGAAGAATGGGATCAAGAAGTTTGAATTTCATCTTATTGGTCACCATTTCATAATTCAGATGGATAATACATCATATCCAGCAATTATGGAGCTCAAGAACAAGGGTGTTCCAGAGAAACAATTGTTGCGACTTAAAGATTGGTTTTCCAAGTATCAGTTCACAGTTCAACATATCAAAGGAAATCACAATCTTGTTCCAGATTATTTGTCCAGATCACAACCATTCCAGCTAATATCCTCGAAAGCTATTTTTCCAGTTATATTAATGGCATATCCTGAAGGCCAATTTCCCCCCCACAAAAACACCTTTCAAAGACCTAAGTGATTTACAAAATTATGCAAAACATTTCATGTTTTATCACTTAGCCAAATTTGTTGTTCAAGTTGATATCCCTTTCGAGAGGGCATGTTTTTATCCAGATAAACCTTTTTATGGGATCCTTACCATTTCTACTACTACTCCTATTCCAAAAGATGGTCTATTGTATTTGTGGTGTCTTTCCACCTTTACTATCATTCAGTAGAAATGCCCGTTAGAAGTACTTTATCATTCCTCCAAAATCCAGTCAACTTGTCATCCAATCTCTAGACTTTTCTTGAATGGTATGACAAGATTCAAAATTGGAAGGAAATGTTACAAGCAGAAGTGGATCAGAACAAAGATGTCCCAGATTTATAAATTGTCATGGTACTCCATCGGGTATTTCACAATGGAAAAAAGGTATCGATTTATACCGACATCTTTACATTTTAAATGGAAGGTTTTATCAGGATCAATCACCAGCCAGCAGCCTGAGGTTAATGAATTATGCATGCATCTCCTAGTTCTTAACAAGATTCCACCAAACCCACCTAGACGAGAGCCTATATATACATCACTCGTGATAAGTCCATGTGTTGATGAACCCGAGTCAAGTCACCAACGAGAAAATAACCAAGAAGGCGACACAGATACTCAGATGTTTGAGCCAGATTCCCAAGACGAATGGCTTGTTGAAGATGAAGACATAGATTGGGATGGCTTTGGATTGTTTTGGATAGACCCTGGTCAAATGAATACTACGACTACCTACAATCCATGATGAGAGGATGATGTCAGCACTGTATAGGTGTCCTTAAAATGGACATGTATCAGTTTGTAATAATAAGTGTCCTTCAAGCAGACACGTGTCAGTTTATGGTTGTAAGTGTCCTTTTGTTAAACACATGTCAGTTTCTTATCCTTGTAATGTAACACGTGTCAGCTTGGTGTTGTAAGTGTCCTTTTATGGGACACATGCCAGCTTGTTGTTGTAAGTGTCCTTTTAGGGGACACGTGTCAGCTTTCTGTTTAAGGTGTCCATGCAGGTGACATGTGTACGTGATAGGTGTCTTGTTAATGGACACATGTCAGGTTCTCATGAAGAAGGTCTAAGAAGGTAACACGTGTCTAGCAGAGGTGTCTTGTAATAGGACACGTGTCACTTCCTTGTTTTGTACATGAGGCCTATATAAGGACCTCTTCAGTTGTATGGAAAACACAGACGAAAATCAGAATGAAATCTCCCTTATACAAAATATGAGTTCCTAAATCTCTTTTATGTCTCTTCAAAAGCTTCTTAGCTAATCTGCAATTATCTTTCAAATTCTTTGATCTTCTTAATGAGGTATGCTCTGTACTTGCCTCTTTGAGGATCCTGTACATCAGAACCATGATTGAAGTACCTGACATAATATTATTAGGCACGGTCCCCTCAATCCATACGACGGTTAAGAATTCTTTGAAGTTTTAAATGAATGACCTTCCTATGTGGTTCTGCTGGAAAGCCGTCCAGGCAAGGTGTGCCGCTTAGGCTATGGTGCAGGAGACCTCGTGGGGGTGTCATGCTTTCTTAACCTCTTGGAAAGGCTAAGGCTGCCTAAGGGTATGGGTTTGTGGGGCTCCCAACACCTCGCACCACTGATGGTTTCGCCTCTACGTCTGCTCTGGTGATAGTAAATGCTCTAGCTGGCACATTCTTTTGTCTAGTAGCATTCAAGTTATTTGGGCACACGTTAGCAAATTGTCATGTCAATCCACACGTAAAACATCTTCTAGTCTCTACTGGGCAACTTCCAGTATGTTGAGTCTTGCACCTATGACAAAAAGGTAGTGGTATAGCTGCCTTACCCTGATCAGCTCTTTGACGCTTAATCTGTTCCCATTGTTGTTGTCCTTGACGTGGTTGAAATTTAGGTTTTTGTTGTTGCTGAACTTGAAAACTCTCTTCTTTTGACTTCCAATCCATCTCTCTACTTTTAGTGCATCAATGTTGACCATATGAGTGACAAACCTTGACAATTCTTCAAATTTGCGAATGTAATCCCCGACAGTCATAGTTCCTTGGCGTAGTTTTATGAACTCATTCATCCTCATTACATGAATAGGAGCCGTGAAGTATTTGTTTCTGAATAGTTCTTAAATATTTCCCATGTCATTGTCGTAGCATCTTCTATGCTCCTCATCGTATCCCACCAATGTCCCGCACTTCCACGAAGCATAAACGAATCACACACTACCTTCTCTTCTTCTGAGACCCTGTTGTACTGAAACATGTTCTCTAGAGTTCTCAACCAATCTTATGCTACCGTAGGATCTGCTGCATCGTCAATGGTTGGTGGATTTAGCTTTCGGAATCTTTCCCCCACTATCTCAACTTGCTCTACCCTTTGGAGTGGTTGATTCATTTCTACTATGTGCTCTCCAGCTATATCCTTCTGATGGATGAGTTGTTGAATTTGTTCAGATTGTCACTGGATGAACTCCATAAGTCGACTTATGATGTTATCTTGATCACCGGTTAGTAAAGGGGTCTCCACTCCTTGATTTCTATCCCCACCACTACTCTCACCTCTAGTTTTCACCATAATTGAAACACTGTCTTAGGAGAACCTAATAACAAATGGCCAATATAATTTCATGAAATATAAAATGCATCAGACAATAAAGTAAACTTACTGGCATGGTTGTGCTCCACAAGTTTTGAGTTCATGCATATGGATTGTCTATAGAACCTGTAGTCGAGCTTTGATACCACTCTGTCACGCCCACCCCTATTACTATTATTAGAACATATATAAACTCTACAACTCGACAATATAGAATCTATTGATAAGAACGCGCAATTTTGTTTTCTCTACCTGTGATACTTTAATAAAAGACAAACGCTAAAATAGAGCTCATACGAACAAACCCAAAATCAAACTATGTCTAAAAGCAACAAGGGCCATCAACATTGTCCGTACAGAAACACGATGACTACATATACAAGTTCATAACTTAAACCATCACACTATTGACATAACCCACAAACATGCCCGATAGGTCATTATCCATATCCATGATCCTCAAAACCTGAAGAAGCTCCAGCACCGCATAGTAAGCCAAAGACTCAAGCATTCTAATGCTCACCTGCAATGCATGAACTACATGAGCTAAAGCTCAGCAAGTAAAAATCATGCATGCCAAAGAAATAGCAATGCTTTTCGAATTACATGTAATGCTAAAATTTAAATCCATGAATCGAAATACTTTTCTCAAATCATTTTCTTTCATTTGGGCCCCTGATCCAACTACTATGCATCGGAAAATAGCTCTTCACACAATAATAATCGAATGGCCAATAATATCGTTATGATGTTACGTGTGGTCTAGCCTCCCGCGGCCCAGCCAAGGGTCTCCTACTTGCGTCCCATGTGTCCGCCAAGAAGTATCCCACTCCGTAGGGTCATAACATAGGTACCCACAAGTAGTCCATCCTCCTGTGACCCACCAAGGGATCATCTCCCATCTAACCTTGTGTTCACCAGGAAGTACCCTACTTGCTATACCTACACATATTTCATAAAGCACGCCTAGCATGCCCCAGTGCACTAGTAGTGGTCAACAAATCTCTATATTCTTCCAGAAAAATATTTTTGAGCATGCAAGCATCCTCTTGTAATATACATGCAAATGCTAATTGCTATGAATGAAATGCTCATTGGTTCACTAAACACCATATTGCATCATCATATAAGCCAATATGCATCACATAATACCCACATATATTCAAAAAAGTACCACAGTCACATATAATACAATTAATTCAAACAATAACTATGTCCATGCATTACAGCTGCAGATGGATTTTTACTTATCTTGTGCTCTTAGATTTCCTACTGAAAGTAAAATATTTATTTTTCTTCCATATTCTTCTTACGTGTATGAAATCATGTGAAAACATAAGATGTTAATTCCTGTTTTGAGATCAATAAATTTCTAGCCCTTATTAAGGACCTTAAAATCTTCAATTTTTTTAACTAAATCAGATATAGGATTAAAAATGAAAAAAGGTCCTGGTCACAAGCCGGTCCATGTATTTAATCGTCTAGGCCTCGATAAAACCTACCAAGGTAAAACCCACCCTTGTGGGGAAAACCCTTGGTAGGAAAAAGAGTACCCCCATAATGTCATAAAAAATGCCCATAAGAACATAAAACAAACACTAGAACTATCTAATAAAAATTGATAATTGGGACGTCCAACATAGTCTTCCGTAAGCAAAGATGTAATGGTCGCAGGGGGAGTACCCCACCACATCGCCGGATGCTCCATATTGCTAAGGAAATCAGCCCCCTGTTGCCTTCACGATACATGTGCGAACGACCAACTCCATTTGAGAAGCCAAGTGAAGTGTATAACGCCATTGACTTAAATGCCGCCAAGGAATAGAGTTGGGCCGTTTCTGGAAGAGATCGACCACACAAGTTGAATCTGATTCCATCCAAAGATGATGCCAGCCTTTGAGGAATGCATAATGAATCGCCATCATGGCCTCCACCAATTCAGCCTCGAATGCATGACCAATCCCGCAACTCTCCACAAAGCATCCACGAAAGAAACCTCGACAGTTGTGCAAAACCCCAGTAGTCATAATAAGCCCTGGCGCACCAGAGCACTGCCATCCGTATTCACCTTAGTCCAACCGGGGAAAGGTGGATGCCAATCAACCTGAATAATTTTAGGAGCTTTCCTGGGACAGCCCAGGACGCGAAGACGCCTTAGCCGAAAAAGGTCAGCTTGATCATTATTCATGCAACCCTTATCCAAAGTCGACGACTCAACAATAAGCACTTGCAGTTGAATGATCAGAGCTTCCACCGTCCAAACCTTGTCATTGAAAATTACATCGTTCCAAATATGTCAGATAAGCCAAATACAAGATGTCGCTGCAGCCTGCCATAAAAATATGATTTGATCACTGAATCAAAAATTCATTAGATAAACCAGAAATTCATTAAAACTTTGAGCATGCTGGTAAGTAACATCAAAATAATGGAAAATCCATTGCCAAAGAGCTCCTATAAAAAAGCACAAGAAACAAATAGATGGTCAATGGATTTGGAATGAGCATGACAAAGATAACAGAAGGAAGGACCGATAAATCCACGATGACATCGTAAATCTAATACATCCAAATGATTTAATATGGCTCTCCATAAATTAATGTAATGCCTCTCCGGGATGGAAGGTGACCAGATCCAGGAACCCCATTTAACCGATGGTCAGTGCGTATGTAATGAGCATATGCTGCCTTAGAAGAAACATTTCTATCTAATGAATGAACCCAAACACGTTTTTCCACCGAGAGAGGGGCAATAGAAATGCGCACAATATCTCGGACAATATCCATATAAGCTTCAACAAAAGAGACCGTGAAATGCCAAGCGTTGTCATAAAAATAATCAGAGATTAGATTTTGAAAATGTTTTATGTACTCTTGGGGGATTCCAATTTTATCAACGATAGAGTATCCCAGCCAATTATCAATTCAAAAGAATACATCAGAATTGAAGCCAGGGATGTAGCAAGAGTTATCCACACAATCATCCACTAACGGCCTAATCCCCGACCAGATAGATGATGGCAAGAAGGTATGGCGAATCGCCCCATTAGAGAGGAAATAATGCCGGCGAAGAACAGTGAAAATAGGTGAGTCGGAGGTGAGCACCTTCCAACTTAGTTTCATGAGAGAAGCTTGTCTGGCAGTAAGAATAGAACGAACACCAAGGCCCCCTTCAGTACGTGGCATACAACAGCGTGCCCAGTTTATGACCATCGAACCCTTCAACTGAGTATCCCCAGCCCAAATAAAGTTACGCATAGCTTTTTCCATTTGCCTATGCATGGAAGTTGGCCATTTGTAAACAAAATAGAGTGAACAAAAGAACTGGTGATCGCCTAATTAACCAAACAAACACGACCTGCAATGGACAAAGATGATCCTTTACAATGCTTGAATTTTAGAAGGATCTTGTCAAATAATGGTTGTAACACAGCCTGCATGGGGGCGCCTTTAAAGATGGGGATGCCCAAGTAGGAGGTAGGCAAAGTGCCTAAGGAAATTCGACCTCAAATATGAAGAGAGACCCGAGCCCCAAAGAAAACTTTTGATTTATGGGGGTTAAAGACCTTACCCCAAATGTCTGCGTAAACCCCCAAAAGAGCAACAATCTGGCGTGCATTTCCAGAAGTAGCCGCACATAAAATAACAATATCATCCGCATAACTAACCAATGAGGGAAACTCAATGTTCCGAGGGGCCACAAAAGTGGTGAGCCGATGAGTGGAAATAGCTAAGCCAATGAGTTTAATGAGAACCTACTCAGCCATGCAAAATAATGTGGAGAAAGCGGATCACCTTGACGAACACCACAAGTGCAAGGAAAATAACCCACAGGAGAACCATTCAGCAAAACCGAGACCCTAGCAGAATGAAGAATAATCCCAATCCAAGTAACAAAAGTTTCCAAGAAACCAAAACGACGAAGCACATGAAGTGAAAAATCCCAACTAAGGGTATCAAAAGCTTTACGGAAGTCAATCTTCATGATCATGTTCTTATCAAGCCGAGTATGGAGAACGTTGAAACCCTCAGAGACTAATGCAATACAATCATGAATGTGGCGACCTGGAATAAATCCAAACTGAATGGGGGAGATGTAATTACGGATAATCAACCCAAATTTAGAAGCCATAATTTTAGTAATGATCTTGAAAAGAAAGTTTCTCATCACTATGGGTCGGAAATTGTCCATAGTGTTTTCATCTTTACTTTTCGGAATGAGAACCATAAAACTCGAATTCAACCCCTTCAGCAAAGAGGAATGCACGAAAAAATGACGAACAACTAACATAACATCCGAAGCAATAATATCCCAACAATGCTGATAAAATATCCCACTAAAACCATCCGGGCCCGGTGAACTATCAGCACCTAGATCAAAGACCGCCTCCCGAATCTCGAAATCTGATGGAGATGCTGTAAGAAGTTTATTATCATCATCAACAACAACAGGGTGGATAACTCTATCAACAGCCTCAAAATCATCTGAATGAGTGGTCAAGCGGAGAACAATGTCAAAAAGTAGGAGGAAATGTGTTGACTAATGATTGCCTTATCAGTAATGAAACGACCATCTATCATCAGTCCATGTATACCCTGTCTGGCTCTAGTTCGGCAGCGGCGATGAAAGAAGGAAGTATTATGATCTCCGTCAACTAACCAAGACGCCCGAGATTGTTGACATAGGAATTCCAATTGCAATAATAAAGAATGCGAAAGATCCTTCTGCACCTCAAAATCCAAATTACCCCACTCATCGTTATAACCGAAACTCTCGATATCAGCCTGAACCTGACGAACTCTTTCAAAATGCGATCAAGTGATTAATATCACTGAAGCCCTCCTTATTCCAAACCCTGAGAGACATATGAAACCTCTTAAGCTTGACCATCATGCGAATAATAGGATTATGAGTCTCGCACCGTGTCCAAAAAAAGTAATATGTTTAAGCCACATATGTCGAAAACAAAAAGGTAAGGGTCCATGAGTTGAAATGGACAAACAGGAGACCAGAATTGGATGATGATCCAAGGAAACCCGAGGAAGAACCAACCCATCAACTTTTTGCCAAAAATAGAAGAATCGCAATGTAGCCAGAGCACGATCCAATTTAGCCTGAAGCAACGAATGGTGGGGACAGTTTGCACACCAAGTGAAAAAATTACCTGGAGTAGGGATAGCCAACAAATTGGCTTCATCCAAAAATCCCCGAAAGTCTTGACAAGAAGCCTGAGAAAGAGTCCACTTCCCAGATGCTCGTGATGGCCCAAAACTGCATTAAAATCCCCCAAGAGTAACAGATCATCCAAACCCAGATCAACAATCTCCTGCCATAGAGGACGCCGGGCAATGTGATCCAAAGCCCATGAACGAAGCCCACGTGAAACACCAAATTGATGACCTTAACCTGAATAACAATGCAATGAGACGAAACCAGAATGTACTGCTGAATGTCAACCTCCTAAGTCCGAAAAACCCAAATATTCGATTTACCATTTGCCCGAAAATTCTAACTAACAAACTACAAACCAAGACCAGCCCAAAAAGAATCAGGAACCAACTGAGAATCCACCTTTGGCTCTGAAATAACTAACAAAGAAGGCCTATTTTTTTAAACATAAGGCCTTATGAACATGGCGAGAAGCAATGTTCCCTATCCCCCGGATGTTCCAGAAGAGACAATTGATGGGGAAGATGAAGTTGGAGAAATCCGCGATGGTGACACTGATGTAGTTGGCGCATCAAAAGCCACATAATTTGACTCCTCATCTGCATAATCAGCCCATCATTTTTGAGCAGCAATGTTTAAATCGACCGGACCATCTGAACCACCATGAAAAGCCAAACTATGAATAGTAGCAAGCTTTGGACCCCATGTAACATATTGAATTAAATGTGGTTTGGCCGAGTCCAATGATCTATCCCGTATAGCCTTACACAAAGTCCAAATAGGTTTATCCAAATGATACTGCACCATCTGAGGTTGTTTTCTAATATCCGAAAAGGTGGGTATATCATCCTCGTAAACTGAGGGGTTTAGGAATGGGATTACGAGTAATTGCAGGAGGTGTAGTATCCTCAAGAGTATGATGAGTAGTTTCCTCCAAATCCAAAGCAGCAAATGAATTATCCAAAGTTATACCAGAGGAGACTGAAGCAATGGCAGAAGAAGGAGAACCAACACGCATTGGCAAGGCCTTATCATCCATTGAGTAATCGATGGCCTTAACTTTGTCCTTGGAATTATGTACCAGTCGATACGTTTTGCGAATCCGGGAATGCCCACACTGAGATGTGGGACGTCCAGCTGTGTCCTTCATGATGATGTTATTCCCCAAATATGACAAGACCTAGAGGAATGTCCCGTAATGCCACAAGTCCCACAGAACTCCGAAAGCTTTTCATAATCAATGGAAATGAAGGAGCAACGGCCCATACGTTCAACCATAATGTTTTCTTGAAAAGGCTTTGCAAGATCCACTTCCACCAACACCCTGACGAAATGTCCTAGTAAGCCATTTAAAGATTTCTCATCAATTTGGATTGGCGTGCCAATGGCCCTAGCAAGCCCCATAATAAAGTTTGGCTCCCAATACTTAAGACTCAGTTCAAAAATTCTAACCCAGATGCTTGCTATCGAAAAATTAACCTTGTAAGGATTAAAATCTAGAACCCAAGGTGACAGACGAATGGAACCAGGGTTGATAGACCAAGACACCTTGGCTTGAGCTCGAGAGCGATCCTGAGCATTAGAAAATTTAACACAGAAATAACCTTTTCCGAATGGAATTAAGTTCCAAGCATTTTTAATTCCCATAACTTTGAAAGCCTCTTATGGAGAGGCATTATAGGCCAAGGTTTATTACCCTTTCCAAGCATAACACGACCAATCAAAGCATATTGAAATTCTGTAATTTGTTGTTGGTAAACATGTTCATCCATAACAACAAAATAGTATTCACCTTTTTTAACTGGCTCGGGAATAGGGTTAGATTTACCAGAAACAATTTTAGTAAAGGATGTTGGGTTACTTGTATTTGGTGTGTCTAGGTTTGATTTATCTGGAATTGAATTTGTTGGGATAGAGGTACCTATGTTCTTTGCCCCTGTATAATTAATATCATGAGGTTGGGCCAAAAAATTATTGGTGAAACCATAATTGGGGACTGGAGCACCATGTGGAAGAGTGTTGTTGCAAGTAGAACTGGGAGCTCCATGTTGAAGGATGCCTGGAGGAGGAGCCCAGGGGCCATCACCCCCTGGGAGGGGGCGGCCATGGTGTAGAGAGCAGCATTTGTCCCCCCATAAGGGCCAAGAAGGGGGGATGGGCCCCCATGGACAGCAACGACCATGGGGGTGGAGGGGGGCTCCCCTTTCATGGCTTCTATGCCATTCCCATCCTTGCCACCATGGGATTGCATATCCACTGGGAGGGCTGCGTAGTGTAATGTTGAATCCCCATATCCATCGCGATTGTGGGTAGCGATCAGCAGGAGTTAATCCCAGGCTTGGGTAAGTAGTAGGAGCTTTCGAAGGTTGCCATTCGTAGGTTATAAAGTTCGAAGGTAAGTCGATCCCGGGTGAAGGATTTTTCATGCATGTCATACGAGGAGAAGATATCTTGGAAGAGACATCCAACTGAGACGTCGCCATAGCCAAAGGAGGGTGGATCGTCGTTGCCGGAATAGTGTTTTTAGGCCCCAACTTGCTGATCATCGGAGAAGCAGAAGTTGAGGAAGATGTCATCATAATTGAACGTGAATTCATTGAGGCGTAACTAGAAGTAAGTCCATGAAACAATTTTGACATGGTCATGTCGCAGAAGATGATCGGAGTGGTCAACAAGGTAGGCTGTCGTTGATCACAAGAGAGGATACGGGCGGAGAGAGCATGTTAGGGTTTCAAGAGAGATCTTATGATATTCGTGGTTTTTTTTCTCTTTTTTTAAAAGTTCGAGGGTCGATTAAAGATAGGGCTAGCTCCACAGTTCACCATCCACTAGTTCCAATAATGATTGTTGCTCTGTTAAGCCAGCAAGTTTACGTGTTACAATCTAACCGTCGAATCGTCTATTCCACGAAAACACGGGCCAGGGAAAGCAGGGTCAGACAAGTTTTTCGGTGGGGTGCCATCACCACTTTCTTCAGCTAACAACTTCAGGGGCACCCTGTTGGCCGGTATCAATAATCGGCGTAGAGACCCACACAGGGCCCCTTAAAGGGACTAGTGTAGAGTGAACTGCAGTTGTTCCTTCCGTCAACCGTCCACTCACCTAAATGCCCCCGCTCGGATTACAGGCTCACGCGGCTGTGCCGGGCCCTTAAAATCTTTAATTTTACTAAGTAACCAGTTAAACTTCGAGACACAAAACTTAGGCCTGATTGGACCTCTCGGATGCATCAATTATTTAAGATAAAATCCAAATTACTTAATTGATGTACTCTAATTTGTATTAAGTTACAAAACACCAAACAATACTTCTATTTTTTTAATTTTCTTTTTTAATAAAGATCAAAATTATGATAAAAGAAAAGAAAGATCATGGTCACAAGCCGACCAGGTAGCACAATGTTTAGGACCTCGTTAAAAACCTACCAAGGTTGTGGGAAAAACCTTAGTAGGACAAGAGTACCCCGGTGAGAAAAGTGAAAGCCATACAACCAAAACATAAGCACAGATCACAACATTATCTAACAAATCTATACTGCGCTCGTCCAACATAGTCATCCGTGAGTAGGGAGATAATATTCACCGGAGGAAACATCCCACCAAGTAGAATCGCACGTGAGTTTGCTGAGCTGATCCGCCACACGATTATCTTCCCGATAGATGTGAGAAACCACGAAGTTCATCTGGAAAATCAAAAGAGAGAGTAGCGCCACTGACCAAGCAAATGCCACGGGATGGAACCAACCCGAGATCGAAAAAGGTCCACAACATATGTAGAGTCAGACTCCAGCCAAAGATTAGTCCAGCCCTTATGAAAAGCATAAGTAATGGCGCTCTTAGCTGCAACTAATTCGGCCTCAAATGCATAGCCCGTTCCACACTGCTCCACAAAATAACCACGAAAAAAGCCTCGATAAGTACGGTAAACCGCCGCAGCCGTAATACACCCTGGAGCTCCTATTGCGCATCCATCTGTATTGACTTTAATCCAGCCAGGGAGGGGTGAAGACCAAGGCACAGGGATAATGTGAGGGGCCTTAGGGGGACGACCCTGAACCTTCAGCCTGTGGAGACAAAGTAAATCCTCCTGGGTATTCTGCATACACCCCTTGTCTAAATAAGTAGACTCTATAATCATCGCTCTCAACTGAACAAGAGCCACATCAGTAGTAAGCCAAATGCAGGAAATGATCGACCTTCCAGAGAAAAGCAATCTGCGCACTGAAATGAAATTCCATTAAATAAACCAGAAATTCATTGAAGCTATAGACGTTGCGAAAAGCCACAACAAAAGATGCAACAATCTAATCCCAGAGACCTGCAAAATCACAAGAAACAAAAAGGTGATCAATCGATTCCAAGTGAGAATAACAGAGGCTACAAGTAGTAGGACTGATAAATCTTCTATGTCGGCGGACGTCCATAACAGCTAGACATCCGTAGATAGCCCGCTAGTTCACGACCGTGCGCCTTTCAGGGATGTGGGGGGACCAGATCCAAGATCCCCATTTAACAGTGGGAAAGGATGATCGTAAAATGGTATATGCTAATTTAGATGACACCGTCCCATCCATAAAATGAGTCCACACCCTTTTATCCAATGAGTCCAGAGTAATCGGGCAGTAGACAATATCCCGGACAATGTCCAAGTAAGCCTCCACAAATGACATAGTAAGATGCCATGTGTTATCAAAAAAGAAATCCGATTAGGATTCGAAAGTTAGCCGAAACTCGTGTGGAATACCAATCCTATCGGCAATGATGTACCCAAGCCAGTTATATGTCCAAAAGTTAATCGAAGAGTGCGCCCCCGAGGATCCATCTCGAATCAGTCAGGCAATCCTCCACAGTTGGTTGCAACCTCGCCCAGATTGAAAAGGCAAGAAAGAGCGCCTGATAGAAACGTTAGCCAGCAAAAAATGCCTACGGAGAGTAGCAAAAACCACGAAATCCGATATAAGAACTTTCCAGCCCGTTTTCATAATAAAAGCCCAGTTTGCAGTAATGAGGGAACGAACTCCAAGACCCCCTTCATTCTTAGGAGTGCAACAATGAGCCCAATTAACCACCACAGATCCCTTATGATTAACATCACCAGACCAAATAAAATTACGCATAACTTTCTCTAACTGCTTAAGCATCGAAATAGGCCATTTGTAGATAAGCATGATGTGAACCAAGGAGCTGGCAATGATGGAATTAACCAAACAACTTTGGCTGGAGTCGGATTCAACGTATGTGGTGAATTTGCTGGAGAAAAGATCGACGGAAGTCCCGTGGCACCATCTGAGCTACTGACACCACACACTACACCTTCTTGGGCACATGGATCTCGTAGTCTCACATATTTTTTGGGAAGGCAATCGGGTTGCGGACATGCTGAGCAAGAAGACGGACAGCGGCACATGGTGGGGCGTCCCACCCACGGAGCTCTTACACTACCTCACTGATGACTATGTTGGCCAATCCAACTATAGGTTTGTTACTTAGTGCGCCACTGCTTCAGGATTCTTTTCCCTTTTTAGGCGCCCATTGTTTCCTGGGGGGTACTCTTTTTCCTTCCAAGGGTTTTTCCCACAAGGGTGGGTTTTACCTTGGAAGGTTTTAACGAGGCCCCAACCATTCAGCCATTTGGTCGGCTTGTGACCATTTAGTTTGGATTTTGATATTATTTCCAGGATTATCTTTGGTTACCTGATCAGCTTGTGATCAGGACTACTCTTTTTCCATTTTATATATATATATATATATTCGAACTTATTCAAAAAATGATGGAATTAACCAAACAAACACGACCCACCAATGAAATAGAAGAGCCTCTCCATCGTTTAAATTTTACCATAATCTTATCAAACAAAGGCTGCAAAACACCATGCTTAGGAGCACCCTTGAAGATGGGTAGTTGGAAAAGAACCAACCGACAAACCCATAATTATCTGTATGCAGTTTCTAATATGATGTGAAACCCGAGTACCAAAAAAACACTTTCGATTTTGTGGGGTTGAACACCTGGCCCAAAAGAGAGGCATAACAACAAAGAGTATCAAAGATATGGCGTACATTGACAGAGGTCGCCACACAAAGGATTACATTGTCATCCGCATAGAGCATGGTTGATGGAAAAATGATATTACGTGGAGCCACAAAAGGCGTGAGAAGATGGGATGACACTAACCGAGAGATAAGTTTCCCAGGACTTCTTCGGCAATGCAAAAGAGGATGTGAATGGGGATCACCGTGATGCACCCCTCTCGTGCAAGTAAAATACCCAACCGGAGATCCATTAAGAAGAATCAAGATATGGGCCAATTTTAAGATCACATAAATCCAATCAATGAACTTCTCCGAAAAACCAAATCTACGCAACACGTATAAAAGAAAATCCCAATTGAGAGCATCAAAAGCCTTACGAATATCGATTTTCAGAATCATATTACTATCATTTCGATTATGCAAAATGTTGAAACCCTCAGAGACCAGAGCAATACAATCATGAATGTGACAACATGGGATAAAACCAAATTGTGTAGGGGACAAAATGTGATTGACAATGCGTCCAAATCGAGTAGCTAGAATCTTTGTGATAATTTTGAAGATGAAATTACTCATGACAATGGGCCTAAAGTTATCCACAGAATTCACATCTTTACTTTTACGGGTGAGAACCATAAAGCTGAAATTGAGTCCAGCTGATAGGGATCCAGACTGGAAGAAGTGACGCACAATAATGATGACATCAGTAGAGATAATGTCCCAACAGTGCTGATAAAAGGATCCATTGAAGCCATCCGGAACTGGGGAACTATCTAAGCTGAGATCAAAAACCGCATCTCGAATCTCTAATTCTGACGGCAAAAAGGTTAAGCAATTGTTATCCACATCCAACACCACTAGGTTAATAACTTGATCAATTGGAGAGAAATCCGAAATAGGACCAGTAGTCGTCGTGAATAGGTCCTCAAAGAAATGAATAATGTGACTGTGGATTATAGACGGGTCCGTGGAAAGCATACCATTAATCATCAGACCATGAATACCAGCCCGAGCGGCCTTAGTCTCACAACAATGATGAAAAAAGGAAGTATTGCGGTCTCCATCAACCAGCCATGCAGCCCGAGATTTCTGGCGAAGAAATTCAGACTGTAGAAGAAGCGCCTGATTTAGAGAGCTTTGGGCTTCAAGCTCCTGGTCCCTACGGACGATATTATACCCCAAAGTCTCAATGTCCGACTGAACCTGTCTCAAATTCTATAGCTTATCATCCACCGCACGATTGACATCCCCAAAGACCTCTGAATTCCAAGAATGGAGCACTGAGCGCAACCTTTTCAGTTTAGTCATCAAGCGAATCAAAGGGTTAGAGCCTGCGCAATTCGAATCCCATGAAAAAGCAATAATAAACCGAAAACTAGGATGTTTAGTCTACATACGTTGAAAATGAAATGGAGACGGACCCTTATAAGCACTGGCCACACAAGATAGTAAAAGAGGGTGATAGTCCGAACAAATGCGAGGAAGAACAAAAAATTCAGCCCGCTGCCAATAATTAACAAACCGTGGACTGGTAATAACAAGCCGAGCTTGAATGAGAGTCTGATGAGGACGCGTACTGCACCAAGTAAAGAATTTACCAACTATGGGAATATCCATCACCCCCGCATTATCAAAGAAATCCCAAAAATCTTGGCAAGAAGCCAGAGAGGCCACCCCCGTCCTGTACGCTCATGATTCCTGAGAATAGCATAAAAATCCCCCATTAAAACAATATCATCAATACCTAGGCCGACAACATCCGACCAAAGCCGTCTATGAATCACATTATTGCAAATAACATGAACAAACCCCACATGAAAGATGTTATTAGCGAATTGGACCTTGAGAACAATACATTGATCAGAAATAAGAACCTGGTGAAGAACCATAATGTGTGAGCGCCTGAAGATCCAGATATCCGACCTCCCCAAAGCACAAAAGTTCTGAGCCACAAACTGTTAGCCAAGACTGGCCCAATAAGAATCAGAAATAGTATGCAAGTCCACTTTAGGTTCGGCAATAGCAATCAAAGAAGGCTTATGTTGTTGACATAGTTTCTTAAGAATATTGCAAGAAGCAATATTCCCAATCCCCCGGATGTTCCAGAATATGCAATTCATTGAGATGGAGTGGGTGAGGGAATCCTGGTAGAAGATCGGAATAGGTGGGTGCAGAGGCATCAACCCCAGAAATGTTTGTCATCCACATAATCTGCCCATCGTTTCTGAGCAGCCCTGTTTAAATTGTCAGTCCTCTTGTCATCGTCTTGGATCTCCAGTTGATGTAAAGTCGGCATGGTACCCTGCGTAACCGACTGAAGTAATCATTGTTTGGCATCCACTGATTTGGCACGTATTGACCTATACAGCGGGTGGATGGGTTTTTCCAACGGATATTGCACTGTGATAGGCTTATTATGAACATCAGAGGTAGAGAATAATTGTTCACTTCGGAGAACTGGCGGTTTAGGGACAGATGTATGGGGTAGCCACGGGTGGAGGCACATCTTCATAGGTATGAATGTTAGGATCCTCAGAATCTAAAGCAGAAAAAGTATTATCCAGAGTAATACCCGAGGAAACTATGATGATAGCATAAGAAAGAGATCCCGGTCGCATAGGCAAAAGCCTTATCAGCCACTGAGTTATCAACGGCCTTACCCTTGTCCGTAGAATTATGGGCCGAATGATAAACCTAACGAACTCGGGAGCGACCATGTTGAGAAGTGGTCCGTCCCTGAGGGTCCTTCAAATTGGCATTGCTTCCTAACCATCGGCAAGTCGCAGCCGAATGTCCCGTAATACCGCAGGTTCCACAGGATAAAGGAAGTTTTTCATAACTAATAGAAGCAAACGAGCAGTGACCCCTTCTTTCAACCATAATATGATCCTGAAGAGGTTTAGCAAGGTCCACATCCACCAAAACACGAACAAAGTGTCCAAGAGAACCATCCAAAGACCGTTCGTCAACTTGCACTGGGGTACCAATGGCCTTAGCCAGTCCCATAATGTATCTTGGGTCCCAATACTCGATACTCAACTCAAATATTCTTACCCAAACACTAGCAGTCGATGTATTTACCTTGTAAGGGTTGAAATCTGGAACCCAATGGGGTAAACGAATGGATCCAGGATTGAGAGACCAAGTCACCCGAGCTTGAGCACGGGAACGATCATAAGCATTGGAAAATTTAAAACAGAAATAACCTTTTCCCAATGGTATTAATTTCCAATCATTAATCCCCCATAATTTAGAAAGCCTTTTGTGAAGAGGCATAATGGGCCAAGGTTTAGCACCTTTGCCGAGAATAACAAGACCAATTAAAGCATACTTAAATTCAGCAAGTCGTTGTTGATACACATTTTCATCCATAATAACAGAGTAATATTCACCTTTTTTAATAGGCTCGGGGATTGGGATGTTATGAGTTCAAATCCCAATAGAAGCAAATATTAATTTTAAGGAGTCCTCATCGAATTTCTCTCTCCTAGTTTTTCGGTCATCTCCTAGCGCTGCTCCATAGCGGAGCCGCCCTTCTATGGCTATACGTCAAATTTCGATCCGCCACCAAAACCTCTACAACTTGCTCGATCGAGCACTTCATCTGATACGCAGCAGCATATCGCATCACACTTCTCCGATGACTATCCAGTCGGAGCGATGAACACTCATCCCTCGATGATGACGTGTAACTTGGGTTCTTCAACTCCATCTTTTTCAAAGGTGAATGTTACTAGGGTTTCTGGAAATAATCCCCAGGTTCAGCCTACGTCCATCGCGCGCAGCGCCACCCACAGTGGCGATGGTAATTCTACACGCCACCATGCTATCATCTCCGGCAGTGAAAATCCTGCTCGCTCCACGACCACCTTCTATGGCCTGACCTGGAATTTCCTTCCGTCTACAAATCCCCCGACATCCCACGCACCTGTTGGTCTTGTCCCACTGGAGCTCCCTTCCTCGACAACGTCTGCTGCAACTACGCAAGAGAACAGCCATCAGGGGGCTGCTCCTCCCTCTTCCTTGCGTCCGACGGTTTTGGATGAAGGTCCAAGGAGGGGTGCGCCCCCACCTCCTTGTCAAGTTGCAGCCGCTGGGGGGCTCCTTTTACCCCCATGGCTGCCCATCACCATGGGGGGGCCAGCCCCTCTATGTGTTCCCATGAGGGGCTGGCGGCCACTCTCCCTCCCAGGCAGCCCCCTCCCATGGGGGGGATGTCCCCTGGGCCACAGTCTGCCATCCTTGAGCAACCCTCTTGCATTCCCCCGCCCAGAAGCTGTTTCCAAGGATGCACCTCAGATTGTTGGAAGCTTTGCTCCAATGACATCCGATTATGAATCGAACCCTCGACATTTGGCTTATAATACTAATGCTCAATCCAATTTTGGCCATACTTTTGCTAAAATTGTTTCAAGTACTAACCACTCTATGGATTCAACTCCGCAGGCCCCAGGTAATTTCACCCCATTTTCGCATGTAGTTTCTGAAAATCCCATTCTATCCCTAAACCTGTTAGAAAGGGAGATTATTATTATGTTACTATCGATGAAAACATTTATCAACAACGCCTCACCGAATTTTCTTATTCTTTGATTGGAAGGGTAATTTTAGGAAAAGGCAACAAGCCATGGGCGACTATGCCTTTGTATAAACGCCTATCAGAAATATGGGGAATTAAAAATGATTGGAAAATAATCCCCTTGGGTAAGGGATTTTTTTGTGTCAAGTTTTTAATGCACAGGATCGGGCTCGAGCTCAACTACGTATTAATTGGGCGCTTAATCTGGGAACTATTCGGCTCTCTCCCTGGGTCTCGGATTTCAATCCGTACAAGGTACACACATCGGTGGCTAGTGTTTGGGTCCGCATCTTTGAGCTTAGTTTGGAGTAATGGGATCCCAATACCATCCTGGGGATCGCCAGTGCTATTGGAAATCCGTTACAAATTGATCAGCGATCGCTTGATGGTTCTCTAGGACATTTCGTTCGGGTGCTGGTTGATATTGATCTTGCAAAACATTAGAGGATCACATTATGGTGGAACGAGTTGGCCAGTGTTCCTTTGTGTCAGTCAGTTATGAGAAACTCCCTGAATTTTGTTCAAAGTGTAATGTTACGAGACACTCACGCAGCTTCTTGCCGTCTTAATGCCGCGAGAAACTCAACTAAGGAAAGGCGCGCATCTCCTGACAATGGACATTCCAGGGCATCAACGACACGTCCGAATGCAGTTCAACGAGGACGCTCCAGGGTTCAGAAAGTTTATCGTCATGTGCAGCAGGACAAGGGCAAGGCCGTTGATGACTCAATAGGAAATACGGGTTCGACTATGCGTGCAGGCTCCCCTACCTCCACAATAGTCACTTGCCCTACGGATATCCACCTAGGTAATACTTTTGAGGCTCTTGGTTCAGACGATACCCTCGATCAACCATCCATAGATTCTCAGGCAGATTATCCAGTTAGGGAACCAGCCCCCATGGCCCCTACTTCCAACACCGGCTCCGTCTCCACTATTCTGCCCATTACGATTCAGCATCCGTTGGGAAAGCCTATCCGTGCTCTTAACCGTGCTTTCCGGGATAGCTCCCTGGATTCGACTAAATCCAGATTACTTTAGAGTGTTACTACGGGTCCATCGCCTCCAGTCCATGACAATGCTATTGAAACGGATCACCCAAGGCCGAATGAGATGGACTTTGCAGCTTCAAAGAGATGGGAAAATTATGCAGATGAAGTGGCTAATTCTCAATCGTCAGATTCTGCATCACACCACACTCCTGTTTTTACCGTGTGTTCGACACGGGCGCCACCCCCTCCCCACCGTCTCAATGAATTGCATCTTCTGGAACATCCGGGGGATTGGGAACATTGCCTCTCGTAATGTTCTTAAGGCGCTATGTCAAAAACATAATTTAGTTATTTGTGAGCCTAAGGTGGACATTTCATCGATTTTGGATTATTATTGGAGTAGCTTGGGATTGAGGTTCGTGGCTCAGAACTTTCGGGCTAATGGACGTCGGGATTTTTGGGTCTTCTGTGATGCTGGTATTCTGTCCAAAGTCAGGTTTGGTCTTTCTCTAAATATATTGTTTTGCAAGTTCAATTTGGTTCTATGATTTTTCATATTGGTTTTGCTCATGGTTTGTGTGATCATATTGCTCGGCGTGCGCTTTGGTTGGATTTGAGGAATTTGGGTTTTACTGATCTGTTGCTTATTGGGGATTTTGATATTGTCTTGGGACATCATGAGCGCTCTAGTAGTGGTATTTTATCCCAAGCCTCTTGTCAGGATTTCAAGGATTTCTTGGAGGATGCTGGTTTGTTTGTGGTGCCGACTACGGGGAATTCATTTACTTGGTGCTCCCCCCAAATGCCTCTATCCCTCCTTCAAGCTAAGTTGGATCGAGCTCTAGCAACTTGTCAAATTTTCTCTTTTTGGCAAGTTATCAAGGGATTAGTTCTTCCTCGTATTGGATCCGATCACCATCCCATTTTAGTTTCTTGCTCATCTTCCATCAGCAGGGGTCCAGTTCTGTTTCGTTTTCAGCGTATGTGGGTTCATCATGACACATTCCGCGATTTGGTTACTACTTCTTGGGTTGCTCCTTGCGCCACGCCCAACCCTCTGTTGTGCGTCATGTGGAAGCTCAAAAGGTTGCGGCAGGTTATTAAGGTCTGGAACAGAGATGTTTTTGGGGATGTTAATCGGAGGGTGGAGTATCAGATGGAGCTTGTCAAATTCAGGTGGATATTGAGACTTTGGGCTATACAGTTGCTCATCGGGATAAGGAGATGGATGCCAGAAGGTGTTGTCTCACACGTTGCTATTACAATCTGAATTCCTTAAGCAAAAGGCACGCTCGGGATGGCTTAAGGATGGGGATCATAACACATCATTTTTTCATAGTTGTAGCCAGACTCGTAATGGATGCACGGGGATTCATGGTCTTATGGTTGATGGCAGTTACACTGATGATCCAGCGGTTCTTGGGAATCATATTATTTCCTTCTATAAGGAGATCTTTGCGGACACTGGGGGTGCCATGGCGGATTATAATATGGTTGATCAGGTAATTTCCCCCATGGTAGGGGTAGTGGATAATGCTAGCGTGACAGTCATCCCTTCGGTCTCAGAGATTAAGGATGTGGTGTTTGATATGGATTCTGATAGTTCTCCAGGCCTGGACGCCTTCAACGGGACATTCTATTGTCACTTCTGGGACATCATCTCATCTGAGGTGATCGCCGTTGTCCGTTACTTCTACATTAATTCCTCCCTACCATTGGGTTTGAATGCTAGATTCATGGCGCTCATCCCAAAGACTAAGGATGCTAATGCTATTGAGAACTTTCGTCCGATTGTTATGAGTAATTTTCTTTTCAAGATTATTACTAAGATATTGGCTACGCATTTGGGCTCGATTATTTTTGCCTATTTATCTCCTACTCAGTTTGGATTTATTCCGGGGAGGTAGATTCACGATTGTATCGCCATGGCTCTGAAGGGTTCAATGTCCTTCAGGGTCGATCGGATGCAAATATGATCTTGAAAATTGATATCCGTAAGGCGTTTGATACGTTGAAGTGGGATTTCTTACTTCACGTTTTGCGCCGCTTTGGTTTATCAGAGATTTTTATTCACTGGGTGGATGTTATTCTTTGGTCATCCAAAATATCAGTTCTACTTAATGGGACGCTGGTTAGGTTCTTTTCCTATTTTAGAGGGGTTAGACAGGGTGATCCTCTATTCCCGTTACTTTTTTGCATCGCGGAGGAGGTACTGAGTAAATTTATTGAGACCGTTGTTGCTCAAAATTGGTTGGTTCCGTTCATCGTGCCCAGATGGATTATCTTCCCATCGTCCATCTTATACGCGGATGATATTGTCATTATGTGTGGGGCTTCTTCAGCCAACGCCCGCATCCTTCTTCGGATCCTCACCCTATATGCTGATATCTCCGGCCAAGTTTTCAATGCTCGAAAATCTAAGGTCTACTTCGGCTCCCGGGTCTCATCTCATGTACGTGGGAGGGTGCAAACTATTATGGGGATTCAGCCCGAATCGTTCCCCACTGTATATTTAGCCGTACTAATTTTCAAGGGTGCCCCGAAGGTTGCGGTTTTACAGCCTGTCTTTGATAAGGTCATCCTCAAATTCAGAAGATGGAAAAGTTCATCTCTTTCTCTTGTTGGTCGAATTTGTCTTGTTAATTCGGTGATTACTAGTTCTTTTGTGCACACCGTGATGGTTTACAAATGGCCCCGCACCTTGCTCAAGCAAATGGAAAGGGCCATGCGTAATTTCATTTGGACTGGAGATGTGAATACAAAGGGTCGGTGGTGGTTAGTTGGAATGGTGTTGCACGCCTTGGACTCGAGGGGGATTGGGTGTTCGATCGATTGTGGTGGCTAATACGACTTTCTTGATGAAATTGGGCTGGAAGGTCATGAACTCGGTCTCGGTGATCTTCAGCACCCTTAGGCGGCGCTAGTTGGCAGCACATGGGGCGATTCGGGTGTCGTTTATTCCTTCTTCTATTTGGGCCGTTATTAAACCTTGCATTTCAACTTGCTTGAATGACTCTCGTTGGATCCCAAGGGCTAATTCGGAGGTATTATTTTAAATTGATAACTGGTTGGGTTACTCTATAGCAGACAGAATTGGCATCCCACAGGAATACATACACTTTTTTCAGCATCGCATTTTGGATTACTTTTATGACGGGTCCTGGCACTTCACTTTCTCATTTGTGGAGGCTTATTTGGACCTGGTCCGGCTATCGTGCGTGTCCCTATTGCTCCTAACTCGAGAGATACGCGTATATGGCTGAATTCTGAGGATGGTTTGGTTACTTCGAAAGCGGCATATGCTCATGTTCATCCCCACTATCCGGCGGTCAACTGGGGTTCTTGGATTTGGTCCCAACACATCCCGAACGGCGATCGATGGTGATGTGACGGGCTATCCACAATCGATTGGCTGTCTTGGACTTGTTATGGGCCAGGGGGAGTTTTACTGGCCCCTCGGTTTGCGCTCTTTGTCGTGCCTTTGCAGAATCAATTGACCATTTATTTGTCTCTTGTGTCTTTGTAGGGGATCTCTGGCGATGGATTTTTGATTCTTTCAACGTACACCCATTTGAGGCTCATAGTTTTAATGAATTTCTGGTGCGGCTAATGAACTTTCATTTCAATGAACAGGTTACTTTCCTATGGAGGGTGGCTATCCTTTCCTGCATCTGACTCATTTGGCATATCCGGAATGAGTTGGTTTTTCACAACAAAATCTGGACAGTGGAGGCGGCTACTATCCATCTTCAGGTTCTCATCGTTGAATCATCTTCATTGGATCGGGGATGCATGCACAACGACCAACAGGAACTTCTAATCCTGCGTATGCTGCGAGTTCCTAGGCGGGCTAGACAAGCACCGAAGATCGTGGAAGTTAATTGGCAAAAACCCCTCCCGGGTTGGATCAAGGTGAAGAGCTTCCGGGGTTTTCCAAAATTGTAGAGGTTTCTTTCGGGGGTGTTTCATGAATCGTTGTGGTTCGGGCTATGCATTTGAAGCTGAATTGTCGCAGCAATGTGGGCAATTCACTATGCTTTTGTGAAGGGTTGGACACAACTTTGGCTGGAGTCGGATTCGATGTATGTGGTGAATTTGCTGGAAAAGAGATCTGCTGATGTACGATGGCGCCACCTTAGCACTTGGCGATACACCTTGCATCTTTTCGCGCATATGGATTTTGTGGTCTCTCATATTTTTCGGGAAGGCAATCGGGTGGCAGACATGTTGAGCAAGAAGACGGATTACAGTACATGGTGGGGCGTCCCACCTGAGGAGCTCGTACATTATCTCACTAATGACTATGTTGGCCAATCCAACTATAGGTTTGTTAGCTAGTGCGTCCTGGCTTCAGGTTTCTTTTCCCATTTTGGACGCCTATTCTTTCTTGGGAGGTACTCTTTTTCCTGCCAAGGATTTTCCCCACAAGGGTGGATTTTACCTTGGGAGGTTTTAACGAGGCCCCAACCATTCAGCCATTTGGTCGGCTTGTGACCATTTCGTTTTATTTATGACATTGTTTTCAGGCTTACTTTTGGTTACCTGATCAGCTTATGATCAAGAATACTCTCTTTTTCTTTTTTATATATATTTCGAATTTATTCAAAAAAATAGGCTCAGGGATTGGGTTAGAAGGACCAGAAATAATTTTAGCAAAAGATGTGCGATTACTTGGGGCCTGATGGGGAGATGCACTGTCAGAGAAATTACCAAAACCATTTTTGCAAAAGTACCATCCACACGTGGGTAAGTATTTGGCCCATTATGAGCCAAATATTGCAAGTTCGCGTGTGGCTGGGGATGAGCATTGGTCGTAGGAAGATCACCACAGTGTGTACCTAGAATATCC